>VMDR010003286.1:0-74352 GCA_007922815.1 Macrotus californicus
GCTAATTATTATAATTTAATCTAAATATACTGAAGATTTTTTTAATTTAAAAAATTTCATGGAGAATTTTTAAAAGTACAGTGTTACAACGGAACTTCAATGATATTTTTTCATATTCGTTGGGGGTGGGAGAGTGGACCAGGACTTATTACCTTACACAAGTTTAAATAACACTCAGAAGTGAAATTTGTATTCTATGGTAATTTATAAGATCCCAGAATAGTCATGCCATTAAAGAGAGACTCTAACCTGAGTTCTACAGCAATTATAGTAAGTAAAATAAAGCATAGAAAACAAAATTTGTTTATTTAGTGCTAAGGCCTTAGGCACATTCAAATTTTCAAAAATCCTAAACAGTATCACAGAAGTCTACCTCTTACTTTTTGTATTTAAAAATTAGGAGATCTACCCTGGCTGGTGTGGCTCAGTGGATTGAGTGTCGGCCTACAAACTGCAAGGTCGCTAGTTCAATTCCTGGTCAGGGTACATGCTGGGGTTGTGGGCTGGTCCCCAGTTGGGGGCGTGCAAGAGGCAATCAGTCAATGTTTCTCCCACATATAGATGTGTCTCTCCCTATCTTCTCCATCTCTTTTTCTCCCTCCCTCCTCTCTAAGAATAAATAAAATCTTAAAAAATATAAAATGATTAAAATTAGGAGATCTGCAAGGAGTAATAAACCCTCTCATCTCATCTGCATATTGATTAACACACATGTGGTGAGGAAACCACCTGAGTCCTGAAAGAGAATCAACCCAAAGGTTTAAAGGGAACAATCTCTGAAGCTCACACAGGCTGGGGACAGTTCCTGCCCCCATCACCCAAGAACCATGTACACAATATTAAGTA
Source organism: Macrotus californicus (assembly GCA_007922815.1). Lineage (NCBI taxonomy): Eukaryota > Metazoa > Chordata > Mammalia > Chiroptera > Phyllostomidae > Macrotus > Macrotus californicus. Next base: position 847 of record VMDR010003286.1, read on the forward strand.
AAGCAGTTGGAGCGGCTCTGAAACTACAGTAGGGCAACATCATCTACACTAACACTGTTCTGGTCCCGCCCATCAGAGGCTAAAAGACCTGACAGGACCACACTGCTTCCAAATCTCACCATGACAAAAAACAGCTCAAGAACATTCACATCAACACAAAAATACCCAGCATCCGAGAAGATAAAATTTACACAATCAACAGCATTCAAAGAAACAGAAAATATAATCCACAGTGAAAAGAAACAAACCCGTAAGTGACACAAGTGATAGAACTAATACTCGAAGTTGTTATTATAGTTGAATCACATATAATGTATAATTCAAATAATACAAAGACTGAAAATGTTAAGTGCAAACATGAAAAATAAAGAGACTCAAATCAAATATCTAGAAATGACAAGCACGATATCTGAACAGAAAAATACTCTAGATAGGATCAAGGGCAGATTAGACATTAAAGATTAGTGAACTTGAAAGCATAGCAATAGAAACTATCCAAACTAAAATAGAAAAAGACTGAAGGAAATTAACAGAGCATCAGTGAGCTATGCAATGGTTTCAAGCAGCTTAATATACATGTAATTGGAGGCCACAAAGGAAGAGAAGACAAAAAAATTTAAAGAAATAGTGGGTAAAAAAATAACCAAATTTAATGAAGACTATAAACCCACAGATCCAAGAAAACAGCGAACTCCAAGCACAGGAACAAGAAAATTACACCAGGACACATTGTAGAGTAGGTCAGAAATGCAATACGGCCCCAACAGTAAAGGCCCCCCGGGAGATGCTGGACTCTGTTTAACCTCTGTGACTGTAACTCTCTGTAGCCTCAGGCGTGGCTGACTACCCAGAAAGCAGGAATGCAGCCCAAATGTCATGCCCCCCAGGAAGGAGGTTAATGAATGTATAGAGTGTGGATGACTGCCTGATGTTATCTGTTAACTTAGAAATGCATTGTTCATTCTGGTGGTCTACCATGATTAACCCCCGATAAAAAAAACACCCTGTCCTGAGAGGGGAGTGGATTTCTTCCCAGCCAGCCACCACTGGGAGCAAGCAGCTGCTCTGCCTGTGTATGTATCGTATTTTGCTATGTATAATGTGCACTTTTTTTGCCCAAATTTTTGAGGGAAAAATAAGGATGTGCATTATACATGGGCAGTACCTCAAATACCTTGTATTTGCTCTTGTGTTTTGTAATTATTTGTTACATAAAATTTCTTGTAACATAATATGTTCAAAATTAAATGCTAAAGTTCCTTTATAATACTGAAAACAAGTATCTAAATATAAATAAAAATTGAATTAAAAAATTAAAAGATTTTTTTCCCTGGAAGTTTGGGCCAAAAATGTGGGTGTGCATTACACACAGCAAAATACAGTAAGTTTCTCCTATTAAAGATCTTATGAATTTGAATAAGGCTACGTGTCAGTGTTTTGTAATCGATCCTGAATTTAGACCTTTCGAGCTTTTTGCCAATACACATGAAAATCAAATTCCTTAAAAAGAGTGATAAAGAGAAAACATTAAAAAGCAGATAGACACACAATAGAGTATACATACGTCATATTAAAAAGCTGTACACCTGAAATTTGCATATTATTAACCAATGTTACCCAAATAAATTGTTTTAAAAAACATTACAGGTACCCCAGCTGGTTTAGCTTGGTGGATTGAGCGCGCGCCTATGAACCAAAGGGTAACCAGTTTGATTCCCAGTCGGGGCACATGCCTGGGTCACGGGCCAGGTCCCTGCTGGGGGGCGCATGAGAGGCAACCACACATTGAGATTTCTCTCCCCCTCTTTCTCCCTCCCTTCCCCCCTCTAAAACTAAATACATAAAATCTTTTTAAAAAATTACTGGGAAGGTAAATTCTTACTAAAGAAGCAAATAGTCAGGGGTTCCTAGTCAAGATGGCAAGGTAGGTAAATGCTATGCTTGCTTTCTTCCACAACCACATCAAAATGACAACAAAACTTGAGAACCACCACCCTTGAGAACCACCAGCCTCGCTGAACAGAACTCCTATAACTAAAGATACAAAGAAGCCACCTCAAGACTGGTAGCTGGGCTTGAGATGCAAAATGGACTGGTCCCACACCCATGTGCAGAGGATGAGTCGGAAAGGGTATCTTACTTTGTAGGTCCCAGCCCCATACAAGGGAGAGGAGTCCCCACAATGGCTGTCTGTGAAGATCAGCAGGGACTCAGTCCTGGTGAGATGGAGGGCTGCTGCAGGCACAGGTGTCATCTTAAAAGGCAAGAGCACAGATTCACAAATATTTGCTCTAAGCTCCAAGTACAAACAGCAGCTCAAAAAATGCCAGACATATGGAGAGGAACTAAATTGTCTTTCAGGGCATGGGCTAAGGGACAACTCTCTCCCAGACTAAAGTGCCCGCAAGTGCCATTGTCCCTTTGTTGAGCCCTCCCACACAAAGCCTAAAGGCCCAAGAGGGCACCAAATCTGAATCTCCATTAACCTAGCTAATAGGGCTCTCTCCCCACCCTGGTGATTCTGAGACCCAGCCAAGCCCATCCAATTCACATGCACAACGTGAACTTTTGAGAAGCTAATCCACACAAGCAATCAGCCTGGGCCTGCACTGCAGACTAGAATCTATCCAATGTCCACAAACTGGAGACAAGCAGCAGTCGGTCTCTGTGTGCCTTATATTTCTCGGCCAAGTAGCCTCAAGCCCTGCACTAGTGGCAGCCAGCTTCAGTTCAAAGCATAACCACTCCAAGTGTCCTCCAAGCCCCAGGTATCTGCCAACCGTAGCTCACTTAGCAACTACAACCAGGTGCTCCTGGGCCAACACAGGCAGTGGCTGATCCTGATCTGCACCACAGCCCTTACCAAGAGGCCCCAGAACCACCACACCTGGTGGCCAACTTCAGACCACACAGAGACACTGCAAATACACCCAAAGGGTGGACTTGGTAGGCACCAGGGCCCTGCTGAATCAAATCCCACTCCATGAGGTCAGCCCCCACACAACAGCTTCTCTGCTGCTGTCAAGGCCAGTCGTTACAGCCAGTCGGCCTAAGGGTCAATCCCACTCACTGATGGGCAAGCAGCAATCAAGACTCAACTACAATAGGAGGGTGTGTTTACCCTCAACACACAAGAGACACCTCTGGAGCACCCAGGTTAGATCCACAGGGAGACTGCACCCCTGAGCCCCACAGGACACCTACTACACAAGGTCACTCTGCCAAGGTTGGGAGATACAGCAAGTTATCTAGTACACAGAAACAAACAGAGGGAGGCAGCCAAAATGAGACAAAGAAATATGCCCCAAATGAAAGAACAAGACAAACCTCCAGAACCACTAAACATAGCAGACACAAGTGATCTGCCGGATGCAGGGTTCAAAACAGGTCGTAAGGCTACCCAAGGAAGTTAGGGAAGAACAGGCTGTCTCAGTAAGGACCTCAACTAAGAGATAAGAAACATTAAAAAAGGAGATGAAAACAACAAAGAACTATTCAGAAATGAAGAATACAGCAGATAAACTCAAGCAGATTAGCAAAGAACAACACCCAGTCGTAACAACAAAAAGAAAAAAAGAATAAAAAAAATGAGGACAGTTCAGGGGACCTCTGGAACAACATGAAGCATAACAAGAGGTACCAGAAGAAGAGAGAAAGCAAGGAATTAAACACCTATTTGAAGAAACAATAACTGAAAACTTCCCAAACCTAGGAAGGGACACCCAAGTCCAGACAGTGCGGTCCCAAACAAGGTGAACCCAAAAAGGCTACACTAAGACACATCATTTAAAAGCCTAAGGTTAAAGACAAAAGAGAGAATCTTAAAACCAACAAGATAAAAGCACTGACCTACAAGGGAGCTCCCATAAGACTGTTAGCTGATTTCTCAACAGAAACATCACGGGCCTGAAGGACTGGCACAAAAGTGACGAAGACTGAGGACCTGCAGTCAAGATTACTCTACACAGCACTTAGAGACAGAGAGCTGCCGAGACAAGAAAAAGCTAAAGGAGTTGATCACCACCAAACCAGTATTACCAAAAATGTTAAAGGAACTTCCCTAAGAAAAAAAAATCAATACTATGAGAGAAATATTGATTGGTTGCCTCTCACACACCCCCAACTGGGGACCTGGGCTGCAACCCAGGCATGTGCCCTGACTGGGAATCGAACCAGTGACCTTTCAGTTCACAGGTCAGTGCTCAATCCACTGAGCCCCACCAGCCAGGGCAAAATCAATACTATGAATAAGAAAATATAGTAAAGAAAAAAATTCTCACAGATATAGGCAAACACATAATCAAAGCAAAAGACATACAACTAGTTTAGAACAAAACCTAGTACAAAAGTTAAAAGCCAGAAGTCACACACAAGAATTAAAAAAATGACAAAAACTGTCCTGGCCAGTATGATTCAGTTGGTTGGAGTATCTCTCGTAAACTGGAAGGTCACAGGTTCAATTCCCAGTCAGGGTACATGCCTAGGTTATGGGTTCAGTCCCCAGTTGGAGTGCATATGACTGGCAACTGATTGATGTTTCTCTCTGACATCAATGTTTCTCTCCTCTCTCTTTCTCCCTCCCTTCCCCCCTCTCTAAAATCAAGCATGTCCACTGGTGAGGATAAGAAAATAAAAAAATAATAATGACAAAAACATAAAAGTGGAAGAGGTGGGTAAAAATGGCAATGATTTTAAAATATGTTCCAGTCCTGACTGGTGTGGCTCCGTGAGCTGGGCATCATTCTGCCAGCTGCAGGGTAGCTGGTTTGAATACCATCTGGGGGCATGTGAAAGGCAACCAAGTGATGTTTCTATTGTACATAGATGTTTCTGTCTTTCTCCCTCCCTTTCCCTCTCTAAAAAATAAATAAATCTCTTACACATCCATATTTCTCTCCCTCTCTTTCTTCCTTCCCCTCTCTCTAAAAATAAATAAATAAAATCTTTTTTTAAAAATATTTTTATTTACATTTTTAGAGAGAGAGGAAGAGAGGGAGAAAGAGAGGAAGAGAAATATCTATCCGTTGCCTCTCACACGCCCCCAATCGGCGACCCGGCCCGCAACCCAGGCATGTGCCCTGACCAGGAATGGAACCAGCAACTCCTGGTTCACAGGCCGGCACTCAATCCATTGAGCCACACGAGCCAGGGCTAAATAAAATCTTTTTTAAAAATAAAATAAAATATACTTGAACTTAAGCAACCATCAACTTAAAATAGACTGCTCTCAACTTTGCCTGGTATATATAAAGCACATAGTACCCACAAACCAAATACCTACAATAAATATACAACTAAGAGGAAGAAATCCAAATATAACACTACAGAAAGTTATCAACATACAAGAGAAGAGAGAGAGAATAAGAAAGGAACAGAAAAGAACTACAAAATAATCAGAAAATCAAATGGCAATAACTACATATCTATCAACTACTTTAAATGTAAGTGGGTCAAATGTTACAATAAAAAAACAAGTGGATAAATAAATAGTACATACATATAATGGAATATTACTCAGCCATAAAAAAGAACGGAGCCTTACCATTTATGACAACATGGATGGACCAAGGGTGCTAAGTAAAACAGGTCAGACAGAGAAAGACAAATACCATACGATTTCACTTACATGTGGAATCTAAAAAACAAAATAAACAGGCAAGACAGAAGCAAGCTCACAGATGCAGAGAACAGACTGATGGACGCCAGATGCGAGGGTGGCTGGAAGGCTGGGTGAAGAATGTGAAGGGATCAAGGAGTACAAATTGGAACGTAGTTACAAAATCTTTATCAGAATGTAAAGTACAGATTAGGGAGGAGAGTGAATAATATTATAATAAATACACGTGATGTCAGGTGGGTGCAAGAAGACTTATTGGTGGGGATCACTTTGTAAGTTATATAATGTCTAACCACTATGCTATACATCTGAAACTAATATAATATTGAGCATCAAGTGTAACTGAAAAATTAAAAACATTTTTTAAAGAAGGAAGTAATCAAATACTCAAAAATTAAATAAAATCTGAGTTTCCAACTTAAATAGAAGCCAGAGTAAAGACACATTACATAGAGAATAAAAAGGTTTATTTCTCATTTGAGGCAGTGAATCTAGAGAAAAGTAGACAAACATATTTAAAATACCAAAAGAAAAAAATGTCAACCTAGAATTCTTTACCCAGCAAAAATACCTTTCAGGAATTAAAACGGAACAAAGACTTTTTCAGACATACAAAAGCTGAAAGAAATCATCGTGAGTAGACAAAAAGAAATTTTAAGGAAAGTCCTTCTGGTATGAGGAAAATAATACTAGATGGAAATCAATCTATACAAAGGAATGGATAAATATTAAAAAATTTTTCCTATTTAGTCTTTTTAAAAGATAACTGTTTGAAGCAAAAGTAATAACCATGTACTATGAGGTTTATAAAACACATAGAATATGTATGACAGCAACAGACAAAAAGTGTGTAGTTGCAAACCAAATACAGTATTATAAGATTTTTACACCATCATGAAAGAGTGTATCACTTGAAAGCTACCTGTGACAAGGTTAAGATGCACACCATACACCCTAAAACAATCAACAAAATAACACCAAACATTATAGCTAATGGGGCAACAAAACAGATACACTGGAAACAAAAAATAACCCCCAAAATAAAAGAGCAAAAAGGAAATAAAGAACAAATAGGACAAATGGAAAAATAGCAAAGTGAAAGAATTTTACTCAAACATATTTAAAAAAACACATTAAATTTAAAATATCTATGCACTCCAATCAAAAAGAAGTTGGAATGGTTATATCAGTACTAGTCAAAGTATACTTCAGATTATGACCAGGGATACGGAGGCCCATTTCTTAATGACAAACAGATCAACTTATCAAGAGCACATAATAACAATGCTTTTGCATATCTAATAACAGAGCTTCAAAATACACGAAGCAAAAACTGACATAACTACACGGAAAAGTCACAAATCGACTATTATAGCTGGAGATTTCAATAATCTCTCAATAACTAACAGAATAAATAGAAAGAGTATCAGTTAAGGATGGAACAGGCTTGAACACTATCATCAATCTTGACCCAACTGACATTTATAAAAAAGTCCACCCAACAACTGCAGAATATACATTCTTTTCGAGTGCACACAGAACCTTTACCAAAAGGGAAAAAAAAGAAAAGCATTCTGAGCCATAACAAATCTCAACAAATTTAAAAGTCTTACAAATTATGTCCACTGGCCACAATGAAATTAAATAATAACAGAAATATAGAAAATTGCAAAATATCTGAAAATTAAACAACACACTTCTATATAAACCACTGATCAAAGAATAAATCAAAGGAGAAATCAGAAATTATTCTGAGCCCTGACTGGTGTGGCTCAGTGGGTTGTGTATCTTCCTGCCAAGTGAAAGGTCGCTGGTTCAATTCCCATCCAGGGCACACACCTGGGTTGCAGGCCAGGTCCCCAGCTGGGGGTGTGCAAGAGGCAACCAATCGATGTTTCTCTCACACACAGATGTTTCCCTCTCTTTCTCCCTCTCTTCCCCTCTCTCTAAAAATAAAGAAATAAAATCTTTAAAAAAATTTTTTTTATTTGTTTAAGTCATGATTTTTTTCTCTTTCCCAACAAATTAGAGCTAATACACTAAGACAAGATTTTCCCCATATATTTTTTTTCCTTCAAATTATCTGAAAAAAAAAAAAAAAATCCAAGCACTCTCAAGTCACTCAAAGATTAAACAAAATACATCTTATTTTAAAACTTCAACTTATACTTTCAGCAAGGGTCACACAAAACTTGTTCAACTAAAAATGTAAACATAATGAAATAACCGTTTATCACTAATGTGGGATAAAATCTGCCATGAAGTCTACAGTTATGTGAAGGTAAAGGGTGAGACTTTCTTAAATCATTATCTTCACACAATTCTTCATCTGACAGTCTTCCTGTGATCTTGTCTAATACGGCTCAGCATTACCATGACAGACTTTTGAACCCCAGCCAGAGACAGTCCACCTGATGCTTACCTACACTGCACAGAGACAGTACAATGAAACACAAGGGCTCTTCGTCACCAGGAAAACACAGTTCTGACAAGAAGGTAAACAGTTATTTCATCTGTCACCTGTTTATACAGTGTCGTTTAAAGGGTAATTTTTTCAGTAAGGTACAGCCACAACTAATAGTAGCTCTAAAATTTTAATTCCTTTCAAACAATAATGGTACAGTTAGGCAATTCCATTACAATATAAAGCATCCAGCATGAAAAGTACAAGAGTAACAACTGAAGTGAACTCCTAAGCATTTCAGATACTGTAGTCTCACACTTTAAAAATAATTCATGGGCAAAACATACACAACCCCCTTCACCGGTAACACCCCCTTCCTCTTCAAAGAAAGGGGAACCAGCTGCCCCAACAGCCCCAGGCAGCTGCTGCAAACAGGAAGCAAAGAGTGACAGAAACTGCGGGGCTCATGGGCTAACTGCAAGTTCTGGTGAGCAGCCTGCAGCCCGGTCAGCAAGGCCATACTAAATGTCTGTCTCTGCTCACGTCAGTAATTCACTTGTGGACCTTCAAATTAGGTCCACTTGGCAAAGTCCACTTGGCAAAGTGTTTAATACACACGGCAGCTTGAGTCAAATATTCATTTTTGTTCTTCATTTTTTTCTAGTGACCCAAGTGTGTTTAATTAGCATTGTGAAATATCCCCTGTTCTACAACTCCAACAGAGTATATTATGGCATGATTGAGACACTGTGGTTTAGACAAATTTTCTTCAGTAACATCCTACTGGGAAAACTTCTGAGCATGTTCATCCAATACAGTGTGTACATTATTAAAAAAACACACAGAAATTTTTAAAGACTAAGCTAAAAATAGGAAACTCATGTTTTCTTCACCCTGGAAGACCACTGACCTGATTTTCTCAATCCTTTTGGTGATGGGGAGGTCCTACCAAATATTCATTTTTCAATTCAATAAGTGCACCCATATAGATAATAATGACAACAGTCAGTAAATACGAACACTCAGTGTTTTACTAAACTTCACTGGAATTTCTTTGGTGTTTCAAATACAAAGCCTGGGACTCACAAGTTTTGTGAGCCACCATTCTCATTTCAAGGACGCTGACCACTGCTCTAAAACTTAAATGGAAAGGGTAATGCACATCCTTTACGGTTTCTTCAAACTTCTCACCAACCTGAAACTTATTTTAGTCCTCATAAATACAACTTTAATTGCATATTAAACACAGGAAAATAGCTTATTCTATGGAAGAAGGAAAGTTAAAGCCACGTCCCCCACCTGCATGCCCGGTGTCACATGGAGTAGGCACATTTCACACACAGCTCTTCACAACTACAGTCCTTGACACAGGAGCAAGTGCAGTTTTAAATAGCTCATGACAAAGAGGCTTCGTTCATTTCTCACTTTGCTGTTCTCACTCAGAGTTCTTTACATCATTTGCCCCCGCTTGCACTATGCATTCCCATCAAAGGCCAACTTCAGTTTGCGCACCAAGTGATGCAGACGGCTAACAAATGCAAATAGAATTGCACTCAAATCACTTGCTACTCTCTTACCCTGCCTTCTTTTTCCTTTTTGCACGTTCACACGTCCAGACACAAACATATTTGACAGTGTGTGCACTGTTGGTCCCTCTCTCTGACATGTGAGCTCCAGGGGGTGAGACTTACTGTGTCTGCTTCTGCATCCCCAGTTCCCTGAACAGTCTGATAGGCACTGACAGAAATCAACAAACTCAAACCTTTAGACTTGAGCTCTCTGCCTTCAGAAGCTAACTGTGAAGATGCAAGGATACTGTGCGAGTTCCTTTTAATGCTGGGAACGAGAACCCTTAGACTTGAGCTCTCTGCCTTCAGAAGCTAACTGTGAAGACCCAAGAACATTGTGCGAGTTCCTTTTAATGCTCGGAATGAGATCTTCATGAAATCTTACTCTTGGTTCAGAAATGCATACGGCTCTTGGCCTGATCGCTGTCCTATGCTGCTAATGTCACAACACCAGGCCTTAGAACAACAGTTCCTTGATCACTGATGGAAAATGAAACTGAGATCTTGTCCGGTGAGAAATGCAGTACCTGTTGCCTTGACAATTTCTTCCTCTTCAAGCAACAACATATTCCAGTCTCTTCTGTGAAACTGTAACTAGGAAATATAAACTTATTTCTATGTTCCTAAAGTTTCAAAATTATACAAAAAAGACCTGAACGTGTTGGGTGCTCCTGAACATCCCAGTGCTGCTATTCCTAGAACTCCACTACCTCACCACACAGAATGCCACTCACTCTTTATCAGCACAGTAAGGCTGCTTCTAACTGAATGTTTTGAGTAATGCCAGACCTTCGGTACATGGTTACTGACACAAAGCATGTAAAGAAAACATTTTAAAAGACTGGGCTTCAGGGTATGTAGTATGCCATCTATTTCTTCAAAACGCAGCTATAAATAACTAGGGTCTTTGAAAAGCATAAAGGTAACAGTGCCAGTTTTTATATTCAGCCAATATTTACTTTGTGCCTCTTTACTAATGATTCTTGAATATTCTTTTTAAAAGTATATAAAGCCCTGGCCAGGTGGCTCAGTTGGTTGGAGCATTGTCCTGTACACCAAAAAAGGTTGTGAGTTGGATTCCGCTGATCCAGGCACATACCTAGGTTGTGAGGCATATACAGGAGGCAACTGATTGACGTCTGTCTGTCTCTGTCTCCCCCCCCACCTCCTTCCTCTCTCCCCTCTTCCCCCACCCCTTTCTCTCCCCCACCTCTTTCTCTACCCCCACCTCCCTCTCCAAAATCAATAAACATATCCTTGGGTGAGGAAATTTTTTTTTAAAAGCAGGTAGAAAATTCTACTTTATTTTTTTAATTCATTTTCTTACCAAATAAGCTCCTATTCACCATTCAACTTTGTTTTAGCTGCTATTTTTCCTCTTACAAAATAAAGAGAGGAAAATCAGGAAGGCAGAAATAATCACCACAGTATTTCTACCTTTTTGTATATAAATTCACATTTATGGCTTAATCCACTTATTGGGTGAAAATCCAGAGATATGCAGGTGTTCAATGTCTTAATAATGCCAAAATAATATAGCTAACATTTATTATTAAGTGGTCACTTTTTTTATGTGTTATTCTAAGCACCATACATATTTCACCTGTTTGATTTCTCGCAGCAACAGTATGAATTAGGTACTATTACCTTCATTAGACAAAGTAGAAAACAGCACAGGGAAGTTAAATAATTTGACCAAGGTCATAGAATTAAACTTGTGGTGAGGTGTGCAGACTCTGGAGCCACAATGCGTGGGTTCAAACCTGGCTCCAACGTTAATGAGCTCTATGATTGAACAAATTACACCATCGCCTCAGTTTCTTCCACTCCAAAATGGTCACATTCAGTATATTAATAAGTGCAAGGTGCTAGGAATAGTGGCTGACACACAGTCCTTAATAAATTATTTATGATACTAGAGCCCATGGAGCTTAATACCCGCAGCCTCTGCGCAATGCAGTACTTGGTGTTTAAAGGGATTTCATAATAACTTCCTACTTTAAACAGAGGAGAGACGCCAGAGCGCTCATCAGGTACCAAGGGCTATACAATTTCACACATTTTTTTCCTCATGTCAATCTAAGAGTCTTAAATCTAATCTACTCCCTGTAGGTGGTTTTTTCCCCTGAAAACTCTTAGTTCCACACGAAATGATCTCATCAAACCTATTACAGAAGTCAATAATTCAAGGCTAAAAATATGACATTTACTGACTTCAGATTTGTGAAAGACTAATGTTTACTTTCCAAGTTACCACTTGGTCTTATTATAGCACGATGCCAGTTAGACTCATAGATATATCCTAAAATTCTTACAACTTTTTAAAATCTTCACCCAAAGACATCCTCAACGACTTGAGAGAGAGAAAGCCACTGATGCGAAAGAGAAACATCAATCGGTTGCCTCCCATACACACCCCAAAGGGGGATCGAACCCTCAACCTTTTGGTGTGCAGGGACAACATTCCAACCAACTGAGTGACCTGACCAGGACAAACTTCTTACAATTTTGGTACCCAGTGTTGAGCTGTTTCAACCTATATGCCTTTGGCTGCCTTACTTAGCAGCTCTAAAACATAAACTAGATATACACATGTCTAACTGGATTCTAACATGACTAGTCAAAAAAAAAGTTTGCCAAATGTTTTCCATGGATTACTAGTAAAATACATGTAATACTCATCTTTATAGGCAAATTACTTTAGAAAAAAACTGTAAAGTAATGGAAATCTGTAGTGTAAAACATTTAGACTATAATAGATAAGTCTAAATTTTTATTTTACACTGTTCTGGCCCAAATTTAGAACCTAACATAAGCTGTCCTATCCTCATAAATTTATACAGAGTAATTTTATGACAAAAACAATGACAGAAAAAGAATGTGTAACACAAATCTTAAATGAACACCATATTAAAGGTAGGCTAAGAAATAGTAACACCCTATGTAAACCTACATATGCAAAGCAAAACCATTTAATTTTTAGAAGAAAACAGAGACTAACAGCCTTATGACATCAAGGTAGAGAAGGCTTTCTAGCATAAAAGATAAACTATAAGAAGGGACAAATTTGACTATATTAAAATGTAAAGCTTATTCCTGCCAAAACACTTCATCTGAATCAAAAAATGAGGAGCCCTGGCCAGTGTAGCTTAGTGGCTGGAGGGACATCCCATAACTAAAAGGTTGCAGGTTTGATTCCAAGTCAGGGCACATGCCTAGGTTGCAGATTCATCCCACCAGGGCGCAGGCACCAGCAACCCCTGGCCCCAGCACAGATCCCCAGTCTGGGTGTGGATGCAAAGTCTGGGTGCATAGGGGGGCAACCAATCGCTCCTTCTCTCACATCAATGTTTCTCTCTCTCCCTAAAAAAAAACATAAAAATGACCCGAGGGCAAGGGAGAGGAATAGAAAAAAAACACATGAGGAAATGACCAGATAAATCCAAATTGAGGGACCTTCTACTAAACAACTGTCCCGTACTCTTCAAATATACCAATATTATTCAGACAAAATTATGGCTTGAAAGTAACTAAAGGGACATGGCAACTAAATGGAACTCATGATCTATGACTAGATCCTAGACCAGGGGCAGAGTTGAAGAAGAGCTATTAAGGTCATTACCGGGACCACTTAGAAATTTTCAATATGCACTGGATATTAGGTAATAAAGCTGCATCCATGGTAAATGTGGAAATTGTTCTGCGGTCTGTAGGACATCACTGTTCTCAGAATATGCAACTAAATCTTTTGAGGGGTGAAATATCATGGTATCTGCAACTTACCTTTATATGGTTCAGGAAAACAATGTATATATGAAAGTATTGATAAATGTGGCAAAATGTTAACAACTGGTGAGTCCAGGGGAAAGGTGTAAGTATATTCTTGAACTGTTATTGCAATTTTCAGTAGGACTAAAATTTTTCAAATAAAAAGCTGAAGTAAAAATGTAAAACCTGACCTGGTGGTGTGGCTCAGTGGATTAAGCACTGGCCAGTGACCCAAAAGGACACTGGTTCAATTCCCAGTCAGGGTACATGCCTGGGTTGCGGGCCAGGTTCGAGTAGGGGGCACAGGAGAGGTACCCATATATTGATGTTTCTCTCCCTCTCTTCCTCCCTTCCCCTCTGTCTAAAAATAAGCTGTTTTTTAAAAAGCACAAAATTGCAATGTTTAAAAAAAAGAGAGCTACAAACCAATGACAGACAAGTAAACAGGCTAACAGAAAAAAGAATAAAAGATATAAATAGCAATTTGCAGAAAAAGAAACCTTACAATAAATGAATATAAAAAAGTCCAATCTCACTTATAATCAGGGAAAAGCAAATTAAAATAAAATTTAATTTTGCTTTAAAAATTAAAAAGTCTGCCCTGGCTGGTGTGGCTCAGTGGATTGAGTGCCAGCCTACAAACCCAAGTGTCACTGGTTTGATTCCCAGGCAGGGCACATGCCTGGGTTGCATGCCAGGTCCCCAGTAGGGGGTGCTCAAGAGGCAACCACACATTGATGTTTCTCTCCCTTTCTTTCTCCCTCCCTTTCCCTTTAAGGGTAAATAAAATCTTTTTTTTTAATTAAAGTTAAAATTAAAAGTCTGACAATATCAATGTTTATAAGGAGATGGCAAAATGGGAGCTCTCATGCCCTGACCGGTGTGGTTTAGTTGGTTGGGCATCGTCCTGCAGAACCAAAGGTCTCCAGTTCAAATCTCCGTCAGGGCACAAGCCTGGGTTTTCGGTTCAGTCCTTGACTGGTCAGGGGCAGGTCGGAGAGGTAACCAATCAATGTTTCTCTCTCACATCAATGTTTCTCTCCCTCCCTTCTCCTCTCTGTAAAAATAAATAATCTTTTTTACAAAATGGGAACTCTCACAATCTGCTAATGGAAATTTTGTATAGTACTTTGGAAAATAACTCAGCATTATGTTCTAAAGTTGAAGATCCCTTTACCCTATACCTAAGAATTTCCTAGGTTTAGAATTCTCTCTCACACATGTAAGCAGGATGACATATCCAAGAATGTTTCTTACAGCAGTTAAAAATAGAAAAAAAAAAATCAGAAATACCTAGACATCCATAAAGACACAGCTATCAACATGGATATATATATATATATCAAAAACCATTGTTGTTATTATCAACAAGACAAGTAGTAAGTTTAGAGAAGTTGTGGAGAAAAGGGAACCCTCATTCGGTGCTGGCGGGAATGTAGACTGGAACAGCCACTGTGGAAAACAGACTGGAGACTCCTCAAAAAAGTAAGAATAAAGTACCCATATGACACAGCAATCTCTCTCCCGGGTATCTACCTGAAAAACCTCAAAAATATGCGTTCAGAAAGATATATACACCCCTATGTTCACTGCAGCATTATTCACTGTGGCCAAGACCTGGACACAACCCCAGTGTCCAACAGGGGACTGGACAAAGATGATGTGATACATATAGACAATGTAATACTACCCATAAAGACAAAACACTGCCATTTGTCTTGGGTGGACTTTAACATGGACTTTAAGAATATTATGTTACGCTTTGCCAAAGCAAGAAAGGCCAGGTAGAACCCGCCAAAGTGCGCAGTTCCCCAGAACCTAGGGGTACTCAGATCCGCTCTGTGTACCTGGCGCTGAGGAGCTTAATAAAAATTCCTTAAAACAAAACAAAACAAAAAGAATATTATGCTAAATTAAATAGCTAAGACCATATGATTTCACTCAGACGTGGGATATAAAACTGAAACTTGAGCCCTGGCTGGTGTAGCTCAGTGGATTGAGCGTGGGCTGCGAATGAGAGGGTCGCTAGTTTGATTCCCAGTCAGGGCACATGCCCGGGTTGCGGGCCAGGTTCCCTAATAGGGGGTGCATGAGAGGCAACCACACATTGATGTTTCCTTCTCTCCCACCCTTCCCCTCTCTAAAAAAAAACAAATAAAACTGAAACTTGGGCACACAGACAGCAGTGTGGTGGCTGCCAAAGGGAAGGGGCAGGGAGTGGGATGGACCTAATACATGGTGACGGGAGACGTTTGACTCTAGGTGGTGGGCACACAGCGGAATATACAGATCTAGTGTCACAAACAGGTACACTCGAAACCTGTATGATCCTATTAACCAATGTCATCCCAATAAATTTAATAATTTTTTTTAAAAATGCTGAACAAAAAAAGGAAGTTGAAGAATTACACGTATGTTAAATAAAGAGTACATGCACTTTTGTGGATATACACGTATTATGGAAATAATAATTACTGAATTCTATGAGTGTTTACTGCTCGGAGAGGAAAGATTATACATATTATTATACATACAGATTATTACAGATACAGGTTGCAACTGTATCTGTAATTTGATTCCTTCAAAAATATACAGGGTCCAACAGAAGGCTTGCTTGAGTGTGGTTGGTAGGGTACATGAATGTCTCACAAGAGATGGACAGCAATTTGAACATTTCATCTAGAATGTCATATGGCGTGCTTGAGTGTGATAATGTTACATTACAGAATTACATGCTTATGATTTTGTAATAAAAGATTTCATAATAAAAAAGGGGATATTTGTACCAGACTCTGTATAATGAAAAGTGAGCACAATTAGAAAATGGGGGGAAAAACACAGGAACTAAATATGAGGGTCTATAATTAGATGATCATTACATTATTTTCTGTATGTTTGAAATATTTCATATTTCAAAGTATATTCAGCTTTTCAGTGGCTGGGAAGAAGCTGGGAAGACGGGGGTAGCGAGGACACTGGATCTCACTGAACTAGAAAAGAGCATAACTATAAATATGATAAAGCTGGTTTTTCAGTACTTCGCTGAATTACACTTTTTGGTAAGAGAGTTAAGCAACAAAAAGACACATTAAAAAATACGTTTTGTGTGCTTGCTTTCCCCACGAAACAGCAGAAATAACTTAGAGACAGATGAATAAATCATCCCTCCTAACATTCCACTTTAACTTGGCCTTCCTTGGGCACATACACCTAATGTCACTACAGTAAGGCTTGCAGTTAATGTAAGTAAATACTATCTGTACAAATCTTTCTGTAATTATGAACTTTTGGGAACCGGCAGCTGATTGTAAATTTTCATACAATGGAGTCAAATCTTAGCACTAAACGAAACCTTGCAGAACACCTCCTTCAGCCCTTACTTTACAGACTAGTTGATTACTAAATTCTAAAATCTAAGTTCTGGATTAAAGAGGGTCACACGGCAGCCTATACTGCTGAAATGTAGTGGCTTCTATTGCAATAGACAGGCATTTCAGAAACGAAGCCTGTGTGTGCTACCACCAGCCCAGCATGTCGAGTTCATTTTAATTGCTAACTAGCTGTGTCTTTTTTAACTAAACCTCTTCAGGCCTGGGCATCTTCATCAAGAGAAATCTAATTATGGTTGAAGTGTCGTGGTAAATATTTAAAAGACCTGAACAACACGAAGTCGCCACGTAACTGGCACTGTTTCAGCATTCTCTTTCACAGTACAGCCTGCAGCGCTTCCAGCCGCTGCCTTGAGAGGCAAAATGAACAGTGTACAGACATCGTGAAAAAACCTGTCCCTCAAGACACCCAGGTGCGCGTGCACACACACAAGCCCTGAAATGGTGACTGGTCATTGCAGAGCACTGTACTTTACAACTCTCAAACACAACGGCCCAAAGGATGAAAGCACGAGGGAAAAATGAATCTGACACCAGCTCTACCTCCTGCTTCTAAAAGCTTGAGGCCTACTGGAGTCAAACCCCCAAAATGTGCTTACTACTACTGGTTCAGGCCTCAAATCTGCATCTCATTCCCGGCCCTTCGGTTTCAAAGGTCCCAGGAAAGGGAAAGGAATGGACCGCCACTGAGCAGCTGACCCCTGACTTGGGAACCATCTGGAAATAAGCATGTTTTTATGGCGGCTTGCCATTCGATGTGAGCTTTCCAGGAAGTGCTGCAAACGACAATACTGGCGTGCGGGCTATTAACTTCTGGTGGTTCTTGCAAAACGCCGTTAGCCTTGCATCCTGCCACAGCGGCCGCTGGCTTCTCGGGTCGACTGGGAGCGCGCAAGGGGTGGGAAGCCCGGGTCAGCTGGGCGGAAAGGCTGGCCTCGGGTGCGGATGGGAGGACACCCGGCGTCGCCCAGAAAAACGCAGACCTAAAGGGGTGTTTCCCTGACGCGGGATGGGGGCTGCCACCATCGTGAGAAACGCCCGGGGGTCGGGGCGGAGGGGGGAGCTGGAAAGAAGGAAGCGAGGTTGGTTGGCTAAGAGGAGGCGAAGGGCCGCGATCCGAAGCGAAGGCGGGTCCCAACTAGCCCAACCGAGAAACAATGGCGCGAGCGTGACGTGAGGCTGGGGGCGTCGCCGCAGCAAGGAGGAAGGGGCTGCGCAGGGGCGACCGGGGGCTGCGGGGCGTGCGAAGACGCGGGCGCAGAGTCGCGGGGCCCGCAGGGCGCTCGGGAGTACGAGAGAGGGGCCTGAGAAGTGCAGGGAATCGGGGTGAGGGGCTGCCCGCCCCGAGTAACACGCTCGGCCGCGCACACTCCTTCCTCGGGTCCTCGCTAGCTAGACCCCTCCTTCCCCTCCCGCCCGCGGACCCGGCTATACTCACCGTCCGCACCGCACGGCAGCAATCCCAGCGCGCAACTGCCGCAGCCGTCTCCGCGCACCCTCCTCGCCCCTGCCGTTTGGCCCCGCCCCCAACCCGCCCAGGCCAGGGACCGGCACGCTGTTCCGACCCCGGGCTCCGCCGCAGAACCAGGCTGCAGCGACGCTCCCTAGCAGCGCCTCCCAAGAGAAGCGGCGATGCAGACCTGCACCTGGGTTACTCACGCGGGTCTGAGGTTCTTCAAACAAGAGCACAGCGGTAGTTGCCGAGCTGTGGGTGATGCACGCTGACAACCCTTACATGTCCTTTACGTCTACATCTTTAGGCCTTCTGCCGGGGGTCCCTCAGCAGGGTGCAGGACTACCTCGCCCGTTTCTCCTGCTTCTCGGCTTACTCTCTGAGCCTTTCCCAAAGTCGGGGGAGGAGGCATCATTTTTCCCAGTCACGGAATCTTCTAGTACGACGGACTTCAAGGCCCCTAGGGTCCAGACCCCCCATATCAAGCCTGAATCCCAATGACGACCAGAAGTACCCGCTTTGGACTGTGTCAAAACTGTAATCCAAGTTCCACGGCTAACAAATTGACAATGGGAAGGTTACCTGACCTCACAATACCCAGTTCTCTCATCTATAATACAGGCATAGGTAACAAGGGTACCTACATCATAGGGTGTGGGCAGAAAGAAATAATAGAGGGAAGAGCATTTTTTCATATGTCTGTTGGCCATCTGTATGTCCTCTTTGGAGAAATGCCTATTCAGGTCCTCTGCTCATTTTTGTATCGAATTGTTTGGTTTTTTTGGTGTTGAAGCTGTGTGAGTTCTTTATATATTTTGAATACTAACCCCTTGTTGGATGTATCATTGGTATCTTCTTTCATTCAGTAGGCTCTCTTTTCATTCTGTTGATGATTTCCTTTGCTGTGCAAAAGCTCTTTAGTTTATTGTAGTCCCATTTGTTTAGTTTTTCTTTTGTTTCCCTTGCCCAAGGAGACATATCCAAAGAAACATTAGTAAAAGCAATGAGAGTCAGAGAGTTTACTGCTTATGTTTTCTTCTAGGAGTTTTACGGTTTCAGGTGTTAACATTGAAGTCAATCCATTTTGAGTTTATTCTTGTATATGGTATAAGAAAATTGTCCAGTTTCATTCTTTTCCATTTGTATTGAAGAGACTGTCTTTACCCCATTGTATATTCTCACCTTCTTCTCATAGATTAATTGGCCATACAGGCACAACATCACTAATCATCATGGAAATGCAAATTAAAATCATAATGAGATACCACCTCACACCTGTCAGGATGTCAGGATGGCTATCATCAATAAATCAACAAACAACAACAGTGTGGCAATTTTTTTTTGGGGGGGGGATGGGTGGAGGTGGAAGAGGGTATAGGAGGGATAAATGGTGATGGAAAAAATTAAAATAAATAAATAGAACAAACAAGAAGTGTTGGTGAGGATGTGGAGAAAAGGGAACACTCATGCACTGTTGGTGAGATTGTAGACTGGTGCAACCACTGTGGAAAACAGTATCGAGGGTCCTCAAAAAATTAAAAATAGAATAACCATATGACCCAATAATCCTACTTCTCGGCACTTATCCAAAGAAACCCATAACACTAACTTGAGAAGACATAAGCACCACTATGTTCACTGCAATATTATTTACAATAGCCAAGATATGGAAGCGACCTAAGTGTCTATGAAGAGACAAAAGATGTGGTACATATACACACAATGGAATATTACTCAGCCATAAAAAAGAATGAAATCTTGCCATTTGCGACAATATAGATGGGCCTAGAGAGTATTATGCTAAGTGAAATAAGTCAGACAGAGAAAGACAAATACCATATGATTTCACTCATCTGTGGTATCTAAAAAAATAAAAAAAAAACAAGCAAATAAAACAGAAACAAACTCATAGATACAAAGGTTTTGATGGTTGACAGATGGGAGAGGGGTTGGGGGGAATGGGTGAAAAAGGGGAAGGGATTAAGAAGTATGAATTGCCAGTTAAAGAAACAGGATAGGGATTAAAAAGTACAGAATAGGGAGTATATTCAATATCTTAATGTATAGTGTCAGATGGGTAGTAGACATATTAGGGTGATCAAAAGTTATATAAATGTCTAATCACTATGTTGTGCACCTGAAACTAAGATAATATTGTATGTCAACTGTAATTGAAAAAAATTTTTTAATATTTTATTTACTTAATTTTAGAGGGAAAGGGTGGGAGAAAGAGAGGGAGAGAAACATCAATGTGTGGTTGCCTCTCACGCCTTCCCCACTGGGGACCTGGCCTGAAACCAAGGCATGCACCCTAACTGGGAATCGAACCAGCAACCCCTTGGTTTGCAGGCTGGCACAAAATCCACTGAGCCACACCAGCCAGCACTGAAATTTTTTAAAAATTATTAACAAAAGAGATAACGGAAGGTCCTCAGCACAATCCTGGCACATAGCACTCAAGAAACGTTTACGGACCTCCCCACCACCCACCACCAATGTGCATCTGCAAGAAGACAGAAAGCCCACTGTTTCCAGGGCAACGCAACCCTTGGTCTCAGTAGTTCTGACCAATTTAAAAGTTTTCTGAAACCTCCACCCTCTGACTCAAGTCCTGTCATTTGGAACTTCAGAGAGATCACAGATCTAATCTCTCCCTTGACCTTCTACTCCAGGCCAGTATCTCCCCCTCCTTCCATTGTTCCTCGTTGGATCAGGTTTTAAAGGTCTTTATCCTCATAGTCCTCATGCACCCAGTCGATCTGATCGAGGCTCTTTGAGAGTATGTAGCCCAAAACTGAACCAAAAGTGTATGGCACCATCAGAGCAGAGAAAGACTGTGACTTTCCCTTTGTAGGACTTCCTGCTTTGCATTCACACAATAAAATTCTTGGCACCTGCTGTTGACTGACTGAGCTTGCAGTCAACTAAAACCGCCCAGATTGTTTAACCTGTGCTCTGTTGGAGCGTTTCTGCCCTCTCTCGTATTTTTGAGCCAACCTCAGGTCAGCTGAGGACGGGCCTTGGACCTCTCACCTAACTAGATTTTTCAGGATAGGTGGAAAAAAGGAGTACAAGTTGGAAATTAGTCTAAAACCACCACAGCCAAGGTGCATTTGGAAAAGGCCAGGGTTTGTGTCTGAAGACCATGGCACCGAGCAAATTATCTGTGTGTGTGTGTGTGTGCACAGTGTGATCTCAACTGAGCAAAAATATGTACGTGCACACGCACACGAGCGACTAGAAGGAAATTGGGTTTATAGTGATTTTCTTTGTGACAAGACTTGAGGTGGTTTCTATTTATGTTTTTCCTTAATTTCCCGGGTTGTCTATGCTGTTTATAAGGTCTGTCCAGAAAAAGTCCAGCCATGGTTGATACAGCGAGAACGGTTTGTGCAACGTCGATGTCACCTGGCAGCCAAGGAGAGTGGACTGGAATGTGCGTGCGTGAACAGTGACGACTTCACTGAACTGGTCAGTGGGGGCCGTAGACGCAATTGAGTGAGCCTGTGTACCGCCTGGCTGTCACATTCAAAATGCCTGAGGGAGTACAGCAAGGAACCTGCATCAAATTTTGTGGCAAGCTTGAACATCCCTCCACAGAACTATCCGCATGATTCAGAAGGCCACAGCTGTGGGCAAGTGGCAATTGGCAGCCTCGTCACGACAACATGTCCATTCATGCATCTTGTCCTGTGCAGAGTGTTTTTGAGAAACATCAAATCACCCAGGTGACTCAGCCCCCCTACAGCCCAGATTTGGCACCCTGCTACTTCTGCCTTTTCCCAAAACTAAAATCACCTTTGAAAGGGAAGAGATTTCAGACCATCAGTGAGATTCAGGAAAATACAATGGGGCAGCTGATGGTGATTGGGAGAACTGTATGAGGTCCTAAGGTGCCTGCCTACTTTGAAGGGGACTGAGGCATCATTGTCCTGTGTACAATATTTCTTGTATCTTGTATCTTCTTCAATAAATGTCTCTTTTTCATAGTACATGGCTGGATACCTTCTGGTCAGACCTCATATATTATTTTTATAATCAAGACCTTGGCTTCAGAGAATCAGAAAAAATAATTTAAAATATCAGAGAATTGAAATAACTCAAAAAATGAGAAACAAAGTTAAAAGATAACATCTAGTAAAAAAACATTTGTAATATATAAAACAAAGGTTTTGTATCTGGAACATATAAAGGACTTTTAACAAATCAATAAGAAAAAAATCCACTAGAAAAATGTGCAAAGAATACAAATAGGTAGTTCACACAAAAGGAAGTACAAATTGCCAAGAAAATATACAAAGTGATGCCTAAGATCAGTAGTTACCAGGAAAATTGAAATTAAAACTGTCATTGACAACAATTTTCAAGCTTCGTGATATCAAAAGAATGTAAACTGGCCCAGGGCAGCTGGACATCTATTAAATCCATGTCTCAGCAATGCAACTTCTAGTTATCTGCCATAACTCCATGTGGATATAGTTATATACAAGGATAATTATTATAACATTGCTAATAAAGAAAATTTGGAATCAACCTAAATGCCCACCAGTAGGGGAATGGCTAATCACAATGTAGAATACTCATGTAATGGAATTGTGTAGAGAATTTAAAAGAAGTGACTGATCTATATATTTATATAGAAATATCTCAAAATCATATTATTGAATGAAAACGGCAAAAGATATACAAACATAACTGATATTTTAAAAAATTCTTCTCCCAAATGCCTAACTTCAGTTGAATCATGAAAACTCATCAGACAAACTCAAACTGAGGGATAGTCTACAAAAATACCTGAGCTGGACTCTTCAAAAGTGTAAGGTCAAGGAAAGCCAAGGAGAGACAGAACTGTCACAGACTGGAGGGGACTAAGGAAACAGGACGACTAAATGCAACGTGGGACCCTGGATGGATCCTAGGACAGAAGAGAAGACGTTAGTCGAAAAACTGGTAAAGTTCTAATGAAGTCTATAGTTTAGTTAATAATATTGTACCAATGTTAATTTCTTAGTTTTGATCATTGAACCAGGGTTATATAAGCTGTTAACTAACACTGGGAGAGGCTGAAGGGTGTACTGAAACTTTCTATGCTATCTTAGCAACTCTTCTGCAAATCTAAAATTATTTCAAAATAAAATGTTAGCCCTGGCTGATGTGGTCACTCCCTGGGACTCTGGGCTGTGGCCCAGCAGCAAGAGGTGTAGAGGGTGTAGTTTTAATGCTTTAAAACAGGGGTCTCCATCCACAGGGCTGAGTGAAGCTCGAAGCTCACCTGAGCCCCACCTCTTGTCTCTTCCGGTCCGCAGAGGAGCTAAACGCTCACCTGAGCTCCCCGTCCTGACATCCCCACCCCCACCCCCACCCCCACATCTAACACTAATACCCACCACTTTCAGGAAACCAGTCCCTGGTGCCAAAAAGTTGGGAACCGCTGTTTTAGAAGATAAATGTATTCATGTATTGCTTTTATAACCAAAAATTAATTTTTTAAAGTGCAAAAGAAAGCAAAAGGACAGGACATTTGGCTTCATGACTTGGAAGAGTAACAGAAGCCGTGGCAACTAGGAAACAGCCTCTAACAGAGGCTGGCGGAGCCTGAGGAAGCAAGGAGGAGTTGAAAGCAGCTTGCTTGGGGCCTCGAACCTAACACTGCCTGGAGGGCCTGGGCAGTGCGTGGCAGGAGAGATCACCCAACTGTGTCCTTGGATGGCCTCTCACCAAACCTCCTGCCCAGGCACCACATGGCTGTCTCTCTCCTCTCATCGACACTCTTTTTCCTCATAATTCTATCAACTCTGAGTCACCCAGAATGGGAGCTACACTTACAGGTCACTCATCAGTTCTCTGCTTCTTGGCAGAAGCTCTCAGAGAAATGCAAACATTGCCCAACACCCTGGCCTGAGGCCTAGGAACAGCCTCCTGCTGCCCAAAACCCTTTCTGCCAGAAAGCATTTGGTCTGAGTTCCTTCCAGTCAGCTCAGAGTTCTCCTCTTTTTATCCCTCTTCCTCTGATAGCACCGGATCCGCGCTGACTGTGATAGGTGCCAGGGCAGACACTATGCGAGGAAAACACAGGGTCTGGATAAGAAATATCTAATCCACCCTGAGAGAGGGGACATGCACGATATACTCAGGAGCACCAATGTCTCTCCAAAAATACGCATTGAGCTCCTACCATGTGCCTAACACTGATCAGCAGAGATAAGAGTTTCTGCCCTCCTGGAGGTTTCTGCTGGAGAAAATGGGCTTTAAATAAATAAACAATTCATTTACTACCATTTGGGTGAGGACTACGCAAGAAAAGTAAAAGGTGCTATGAAGGTTAGGTTTCGGAGTAGGTAGAGCGTCAGGAGACATTTCCCTGAAGCCTGAAGGATGAGTGGAACTGAGTAAAAAGTGAGAGAGGGCTTGGCTTGGAGGAGCGGGGAATCGCTGAAATAGGGACCAATAGGTACAAAGGCCCTAAAGTCAGGATGAGCCTTGTCTATCTATGGAGTGTTCTGAAAGCCTAGAGAGAAAGGGAGAAACTGGCCAAAAATATTTTTTTAAACCCCCCCAAAAGTTTTATTTGTTTACTTTTGGAGAGAGGGGAAGGGAGGGAGAAAGAGAGGGAGAGACACATCAATGTGAGAGATATATATCAATCAGCTGCCTCTCGCACACCCCTAGCTGGGTATCTGGCCCAAACAATCCAGGCACATGCCCTGACTGGGAACTGAACCGGTGACCTTTCAGTTCACAGGCCAGCAGTCAATCCACTGAGCCACACCAGCCAGGGCATGAGTACATTTTATTTTAATGCCTTTTTCAATGCTGTAAGTTTGATTAATTTTTTTTAAGGAGGCACACCAGGGCTCTCATTTTTACATCCCTGTGCTCTACCTTGTGAAGTCAACAGCAGTCT
Organism: Macrotus californicus; assembly: GCA_007922815.1. Taxonomy (NCBI): domain Eukaryota; kingdom Metazoa; phylum Chordata; class Mammalia; order Chiroptera; family Phyllostomidae; genus Macrotus; species Macrotus californicus. The sequence goes on from VMDR010003286.1 coordinate 25,950, forward strand.
CTTGGGGCAGGAACCTGAGTAAGACAGTAGTAGCACAATTTGTTTCCAGGTATATCTGATATGTCCCCGACTGTTCCAACGTTCGCCTCTAAACCTCCATCTAAACAAGTGATGTTACTGGACTTCAAATGGAACACTTCTTCACTGTGACACCAGAACCAACTGACCCCCTAACAGAGAAGTACAGCCCACTTTTCACACATTTGGGTTAAGCAGCACGCACACCAAACACTAAGGCATACTAATGTCAGAATGAGAAAGAGCATTTACTTGTCTGTTCAGAAAGCCAATTCCTCAGTAAGTGCAGTTAAGTTTACAGCCTATAGTCTATTCTCTTCTCCTTTTTAGTTTTTCATATTTCACATACAAAATGCATAAACCAGAGCGTGCAAAGCAAACCAGTGCCTGTAGGAAACTTAGGACCATAAGCAGCAGGAAAAGCCGTTAAAACAGGCTTAAGCAAAAAGAAGGTCCAGAGGTATGGCAGACTCCAGGGTACCTGATTCAGTAATGGACGCGGCTCTGAGGAACACGCTTTGTCCTCCTGCCCTGCTGCCTGCAGTATGGCCTTCATCCTAAAACAGCTTCCCCTCATGCTTGTAGAATGGCTACAAGTTTCCCTGCTCATGTCAACGAAAGACAGAGGCACCTCTCCTCTGCCACCCGCTCCAAGTCCTTCCCTTTAACATACCTGGAATGAACACATGTCGAACCTCTGGACCAATAACCATTGCCAAGGAAGGAACATACAGTGATTAATCATATTTTGTCACTGGGGGTTAGAGAGGATGTCTGAGCAAAAGTGGGGTCTTCGACAGGGAGACGGGGGTCCTACACAGGCAGTCACAAGTTTTCACAACTAGTGAACCAGAATCTGCCCAGAATTAGAGTTACAAGTACATGTGAAAGAAATAAAAAAAACAATACTTTGAATTTCACACATCCAGTAATGCGGTCTTTCTTAACTCAAGTAAGGGATAAGAACACGCTCTCATCAGCAACATGGCTCAGGACGGCCATGATTCTCAGAAACATCAGGAAGCCTGGGTCCCTGGTGGTGTTCTCTGTGCGGTGCACCTCCCTAGAGAGAGAATAATACTTCTCGGTGGTATCAGAATCTGAGTCCCGCACGTTAGCCATCCTCTCCAGTCCTGGTTCATGCTGACCCCTGCTTGGGTCCCATCCTAGTCCTTTCCAATGATACTGAACATCCACTTTGTCTTTTTAAGATTGGGCCTTTGTAAGCCCAAGAGAGTGGCAAGAGAGTGGCTCTGGTTCTCAGATCACAGGGGTGCAGCCTCACCCAAGGATATACAACAGGGGTTTGCGCAGGGATTTGTAACAGTAATGTATTATTTCCTTCAATCAGTGGTTCTCAACATGCACCAGGAATAAGGGTTGCCTGGGGAGCTATATAAAATGCAAATTTCAGAGCCTATCCCAGTCTCTGGCCACATGGCCTGAAAATTTGAAATTTAAACAAACTTCCCAGCTAATTCTGATGCAGGTGGTCCATGTGTTCTCTGACAACGCTAACTACCTACCTCTTGCCTGCTTGTGACAGTAATCGATGTTGCCATGGCAGCAGCCAATCCCAACCACCTCCTGCTGCCTGCTGCCCAGGCAACAACTGACTTTCTGGGCCTCTTCCTTGTTTGCTAGCCCAAGGTTCCACTGAGAACAGTAGCCTTCTGATACTGCAGAAACTACAATTGACCCAAACAAAGAAGCTGATTCATGACTGCAGAATCAGGGATTAGAAACTCCCACGTCACCTCACATTCAGAACACCAGTCTCTTAATCCCCTTTCTTGGCTCCACTTCAGGTGTCAGATACTAGCCCTCAGTGACTGCATTTCCTGGGCAGGAACAGGGTACAGTCCCCAAGACCCAGTCGGTTTTCCAAGCCTGCTGCAAGCTGGGGTCCTCCCTGACCCGGCACCTATGGAACTCTTGTGATAAGTGTCCTACTGAGTTAAAAGGAGATAAATCTTCTCTCATTTGAGTGATAGATATGTTCAGTATATTAACTTTTGCTTGCGGCAAACCCAAAAGATTTCTTTTCAATGAATTTCTGGGTCAGGCAGATAATATCTGAAAGATATTCCACAATAATAGGGGAGAGACAAGGTTAAGTACCAGAGTCTGCACCAAATTCCTTAGCAGGTGTGGTAAACAGAACAATGGCCTCATCCCTGGAACCTGAGACTATGTAACAGTGACTCAGCCAAGAGAATTAAGGATGGAATTACGTTTGTGAGTCAGTTGATCTTGCACAGGGAGAATACCCTGGATTTTCCAGGTGGATCCAGTGCAATCACAAGGGTCTTTAAATGTAAAAGAGGGAAGGACAAGAGTCAGTGACAGAGTGACAAGACGTGAGAATGTCTTGGTGATCATTGCTAGCTATTAAGATGGAAGGGGGCCGTGAGCTGCACACCTGCAGACTCTCGAAGCTGGAAGAGGCGAGGAAACCCACTCTCCCCTGGAGCTTTCGGGAGGAACACAGGAACGCAGCCCCATGACCCCTTGATCTGAACCCACTGAAACCCGTTTCAGACTTCTGCCCTCCTGGTTCCCAGGAGCCTTGTCTTTGAACCAGGTAAACTGGTTCCGAAAACCTGTAGAATCTTAAAAAAAATTTTTTTAAAAGGACAGATTATATTTTGAAGAGCCAAATTCATGTACATTTGTTTTTTGGTCCCCTCAGTCTTGCTGTGCTTTGATTGTTTTCCCTTTTTTTCTTAAATGAAGGATAACATACGGACATACATGCAGAAAATGCACACATCATTTTCACAAAGTAAACACAGCATGTGATCGCCACCCAGATCAAGATATAAAATACAACCAGGAGCTTCAAAACTCACCTCACACTCCCTCCCGGGCTCTACTTCACCTCCCATGGATAATGACCACTCTGACTTGTAAATCGGTATATGTGCATTTTTGCCTGTTTTTGAACTTTATGTAAATGGAGTTATACAGTATGCATGGTGTTGTGACTGGCTTCTTTCACCTAACACTATATTTGTAAGATGCATCCATACGTGGCCATCATTTGTCTGTTTTCATTGCTGTGTAGTATTCCATTGTGTGCATGTAACACAATTCACTTATTTTTTTAAGGGAAATTGTGGATTAAGAGTGCTTTCACCCCCTTCCAGGACTTCTGGCTCCTTATCTGCTACTAAGTAACTGTAAATCTCAAAGCAAAGATAGAACATCCAGACTTTGCCAAATGTATTTGACCATGAAGCTTTTTTGTCCTAATAAGTATCTTATGAGACTAATATTTTGTAGGACATGCTTCAAGAAACCCTTCTCTGGAGCAATGGTTTTCAAATTGTGTTCCTCAATAGTACAGAAGGAGCGAGAGCAAGGTCAGCTGGATCTCACTTCTGCATCAACACACCTCCACTTTTATCTGTTTTAAGAAGGGATTCCACATGGGGGTGTGCACACACGTACACATGTGTGTGCATGCACATATGTACACGCAAGTGCGTGCATTAACTGCCCATATGTCTATGTTTGAAAAAGGGTTTGGGCAAGTGTGTGCATTAACTGCCCATATGTCTATGTTTGAAAAAGGGTTTGGCTGCTTTAAAAAAATGTTTGGAAACGACCAATGCGGGCTCCAGAGGACCTCCCAGAAGGCCTTCACACAGACTCAGGTTCCAGGCTACAAGGGCTTGCTGCTGACCTTATCCAAAGTTCACTGCTTTTGTCACTGTTGTTTGGCCAGGCTCTGCCAAGGGCCAGCTGCCTGCTCTGATTCTCCCAGCAGTGTGGTAGGACGGGCTCAGAAGAGATCATTGACAGCAGCTCAATACAGATCGGACAGCTTAGTTCATAGGCAGCTTCTGTCTATGGAGTCAGAGGCTGAAAATAGATCATTACGTGCCACGAAAGCCTTGAATTCCTTCTAACCAGACAGCATGGTGTAGGGATTAAGAGCAGGGACTCCAGAGCCAGACTCCCTGGCTTCAACTTCAGGTTCTGCTGCTAACTAGCTGTGACCTTGGGTAAATCTCTCAAATACTCTCATGTCTTAGTTTCCTCATCTTTAAAACGAAGGTGAAGGGAATAGCAGCTACCTCACAGGTTTGATGGAGATGAAATGAGATCATATTTTTACAGCATGTGAGATGGGGCTAGGCATCTAGTAAGCACTATATAAATGTTTGTTAAATAAAACCAAAGTGGCAATGGCACTTTCCTTTCTACATGAACTTACAGGTGGCAAAGCCCAACTACAGGCATTTTAATTCTTTTACTGTCCGATATTTTACCACCGTTCTCGAGGTTAGGCTCTCTCTGTGGCCTCCCATACCCCTGAGGAGTTGGGGCACATGGTCTTCCAAAATTGTGAGCGTTCTTGGGATTCTTTGGATCAGTAACATTTCAAAAGCAATTTTGGGGATTCACATAGGGTGGTCATCTTTTAACCATGCCATTCAGGATGTTAAAATAAACTGCCATCTACTGTCATTAGTATTTCACAAAAGGCAATTGCAACACCAGAAGGGCATACTCTCAGAATAAAGGACAGGGCTTTAAGTGAAATTGAGCTTAGTAAAAAATCACTCCCTTTTCTGTGTCATGTATGACCCAGCATTTGGTTAACATTGCTCCATGTGGCCCTCTGAGTGTTCCTGGACACACTAAGTGCAATAACTAAACATCTCTCTGGATGTCCAAGCCTCAAAGCCACTACTAAGCACCCCATACTCTGCAAAACTGAAGGCATCTGTTAATGACTTCAGAGAGCGCTGATATGTTCAGAGGTGGAGAAGCCACAGGGGAGTTGGGAAGGATCATTTTAGTTGTTCCCCGTTGCATCCGATGGGGCCATTTAGAACCTTGGCCCCAATTTTAAGGACATAAGAAGGCGTCTGAGCCCCCTGGATACTTTAGAAAAACTTCCCAGTCTCCCTCCCGTCTTCCTTTATTCTCACACTATTGCCACACTCACAACACTCTGGCACCAGGTATGGGGGGGGTTCCCTGCATCAAGCAATACCAGTGAGGCATCTTACACTTTAGCTCAATTCTGACGCTATCTACCAAGAGATAGTGTCTCAGATAGTGTCTCAGATAGTGTCTCAGTGCCACGGATTAAAGGCTCAGTCCCACAAGAATGCCCCTCACTTCAGATGCCAATCACAAGAAGTAGATCCCCAGGTTACCCAAAACTTCTGTCCAATTTGTAGCCCATTTTCAACTCCTTAGATTCAATTATTTGCTAGAACAGCTCACAGAACTCAGGGGAACGTGTTTACAAATTTGTTAAAGGATAAGATGAACAGCCAGATGAAGAATAACCACTTATACAGGGCAAGGTGGGAGCATCCTGAGCACAGGAGCTTCTGTCCCCATGGGGCTGAGGTGCATCTTCCTCCCAGCGTGTGGATGTGTCCAACAATCTGAAAGCTCCCTGAACTCCACATGTTTTGGATTTGGAGGGAGGCTTTATCACATCGATATGATCATTAGCTATATTTCCAGCCCTTTTTCCCTCTTAAGAAAATGAGGGGCAGGATTGAAATTTCCAAACTTCTAATCATGGCTTGGTCTTTCCCATAACCAGCCCTCATCCAGGAGCCTACCCAGAGTCACCTCATTAGAACAAAAGATACTCATTGCCTAGGAATTACAAGTGTTGAAGGAGCTCTGTGCCAGGAACCAGGGAGGGAAACCAACATATGCATATGTATTTTCTATTATCTCAAAGTTAGTATGCAGAGTTTTTCTTTCCAGACACAGTGAGAGAGGCCAGGAGGAGGAGTCAGGACACAGAGGCTATCGTGCTGCCCCTGCTGCTAAGCCACTGTGTAATTTTTGGTTTGGTCCTTAACCAGTCAGTGGCTTGTTTTTCTCTTCTGCAAAATGAAGGCAGTTCCTGCTCTGCACTTCTCAAGGTGGCTTTGGGTATCAAATAAGTAATGGCTGTGGATATGGTGTTAAAGTACCGTAAATAAATGATTATCTGTGACTCAGACACTACTTTCTCCTAGTCCCAAATTTCTCCAACAAGTTTATACCAAGGATCCTTCCCTCTGTTGGCATAGGTAGTTAGCTAGTTATTAATAAAAGAAGAGAGCAAAGGGAACCATGTACTAAGCCTGATTTACTAGGAAGTTGAATAGGACATTAAGCCTGCCTCACTAAGAACTTACAGCATCAACAGACTCCCCAGGAGACCACTGCATCCTCTGCTCTCAGGACTTAATCCCCAGGGAATCCCTGAGCAATCCTCGAGTGAGCAGGAAGAATCTTCCTGGGGAACTGCTGGCCCAGTACCAGGTGATTGAGAGGGATGGGGGGAGTAATTTTTCTGCTGGATAAATGTACAGTACAAGCCATGATGGTGCAGGGCAGGTAAGCACATGCACAGTAGAAGAACCTTCTAACATGAGCCATGTGAGGTAGGAGCCAAGATGGAGACCACAAAGGGGAAGCACCTAGCCTGGGACATGGATCAGATTGGATAAGGGACATAGAACCACCAAAGATGTAGGAAATGGATTGTTTAACTGGAGGGCCTAGCACAAGCCCATGAAGGGTTGGAAAATTGATTGATTAATTTGAAACAGCATCTAGTCCTTCCCAAACCTGAGATAATATAATTGGCCTAACAAGGGCAAGTTCTCTCTCTTGCTCACTCATCCACTCACTCAGGAACACGTGTTCATTCGTGCACTCATGTGCTTGTGCGTTCTCTCTCCATAGAAGCCACGAGGGCCCAGCACCTATGTGGACTACAAGCACAGGCTCCAAGCATAGGCTCTAAGCACGAGCCTGGGTTACAGCAATGCAGTGCGAGCTGAAACACAGCGGGGAACAGAGGCTGCCATGGACTAAGCTTTGACATGGACTAAACCAATGGAACAGAACTTCTGGACCCTGGCCTTTCTTCTGGGCTTAATGAAGACAAGGCTGGACTTCTTCCACAGTGGTATGGAGCTGTACCAGGGACAGTCCTTTGTGTTTGCTACAGCTTCAATAAATCTTACCACCATACCTCATCCTCCCATGCGTGGTCCCCGAAATGCTTCTCTTGTGATGCCACAAGGACCCAGTTTCCACTGGCAATGCCTCCACCCTCTCCTCTAGCCTGACTAGGAGTCCCCAGCATAACATTCCAGGACAGATTCCTAGGCCTTGGGTTAGAGCAGTGGGGGTAGGGAAGAGACAATATTTTCTATTTCTCAAGTGCCCCAAGTCTCTCCAGGAGGGAGGGCGCTGCTAAGGATTAAATATTCAGGAATCCACAAATACTCTTGAAATCCTAGCTTAGTGAGCCTAGTTGATAATGCTTCCTGCTAAACTAACAAAAGATGACAATGAAGACTGATGGGAGACATTCCACTCCCCAGCCTCCAGGGAATCCCGGCAGCTCAACTTTCCAGTGTGTTATATCTGGAAGAAACTTTAGAACAGTGGTTCTCAATTCTGGCAGAACATTAGAATCGCCAAGGGAGCTTTTAAAAAATACCGATGCCCAGCTGTACCTCATGCCTAATCTTGGGACATAGACCTAGATATCACTATTTTTCAATTTTTTCCAATTATAGTTGACATACAATATTGTATTAATGTCGGGGTATAACATCATGATAGACATTCACTTAATTTATGAAGTGATCACACCAGTGTCTAGTAGTACCCATCTGAGGCCATACATAGTTATTACAACGTTGTTGACTATATTCCCTCTGCTGCGCTTGACACCCCCATGGCTTTTTATAACTGGCAATTTGTACACCTTAATACCTTCCTCTTGTTCCCCCATCTCCCCAGTTCACCTCCCATCTGGCAACGATCAATATGTTCTCTGTTAGATGTCATTAGTTTTAAAGATCCTTAGGTGATCGCAACATGCAGCCTAGGCTGAGAACCACTGTTAACTATAATTCAAGACAAACACCTCATTTTACAGAAGGAAAACCTGAGGCCCCGGGAGTTTCAGAGTTTTGTCCAAAGTCATACAACTGATTAGAGTTTGAGATACCAACTCAAATAACAGCTAATTTTTATTGAGCATTTACTCTGGGCTAAATTAAGCACCAAGCAATTTTAAAACCTAATCTCAACTAATCATCCCAATAATCAGATGAGAAAACTGAGGCCCACGGAATTTAACTAGTTTGCTCAAGGTCAAAGCAACTAAACAGTGGCGAGATCCCAGTTCAACTGTTTAACCACGTTTAAGCAGCACACAGATGACAAGATAGGGGTAGGGTCCCTGCCTTTAAGGAATCTGTAGTCTACTTGGAGGGACAGGAAACAGGAAGGAATTAAAACACAGTCTAATAAGCGTTATAGTAAAATTAAACAATGGAAGACCAAAGAAGGCACCCAACTCCAGGAAAAGCCAAAAAAATCTTCCCAGAGGAGAAAGTACTTGAAGAAGTCTTAGGAGATGAATGAGTCCTGGCTGGAGTGGCTCAGTGGACTGGGTGCTGGCCTGTGAACTGAAGGGTCACCAGGTCAATTCCTGGTCAGGGGACATGCCTGGGTTGTGGGCCAGATCCCCGGTTTGGGGTGTGTGAGAGGCAACCAATTGATGTAGCTCCCACACATCGATGTTTCTCTCCCTCTCTTAAAAACAAAAAGAGAGAGAGATGAATGAAAGCTGTTTAGTGAAAAGCAAAGAGGGTGAGGAAGTGGGACTAGCAGGTGTAGAGACACGATGATGTCAGAGAACACGGTGAATGCTCAGAGCTACGCAGTAATTCAGAACGACTGGACAGTATGTCTGGGTGGAGTTATTAGCAAGAGGTGAGACTGACGAAGTACAGAGATTAGATCACTAAGGACTTTGAAAAAGGAACCATCAGGGGATGAACCCCTGGAGGGTGAAAGGACATACATTTTTGTGTTCGAAAGCTTATTGGAAGAAAGGACATCAAAAGCACAAACAAGAGAAAAGATAGAACGGACTGCATAAAAATTAAAGACCTGTGCTCAAAAGTACACTATCAGAGTAAAAGGACAACCTATGGAATGGCAGAAAATATTTGCACATCACATACCTGATAAAGGGCTGCTATCTGGACTATAGAAAGAACGCCCACAAGTTGACAACAAAAAGACAAACAATCTGATTCAAAAATGGGCAAAGGACTTGACATCTCTCCATTGGTCCCAGAACCTTAATTGGCTAATAGATGGGGGAAGGCAGCCATAAAGGTGAGAGAAACCGGACAGCGTTTATGGGTGGCAGGGGAAGAAGAAAGGAGGCCACTCATGGACTGGGGCTTAGAAAGGAGATCCAGGGAGCCACGATGTCAGAGGGCAGGGAAATGGGGAGTGGAAGAAGTAGGCAGGCTGAAGGCAAGGAAATTCCAGCCAGAGACTGACATGTTGGCATTTCTGAGCTGAATCAGTCATCACAAGGTCCAGGGTGTGTCTGCCTGAGGTGGCAGTTATGTCACTAGGGTTAAAAGGTCAAGAATTCTGAGATGGATGATCCTTGGGAACAGATCTGAGGTGGCAAAAATAAAAAGACGACTACAGCCCTGGCTGGTGTGGCTCAGTGGATTGAGCGCGGGCTGGGAACCAAAGGGTCGCCGGTTTGATTCCCAGTCAGGGCACAAGCCTGGGTTGCGGGCCAGGTCCCCAGTACGGGGCGCATGAGAGGCAACCACACATTGATGTTTCTCTCCCTCTCTCTCCTTCTCTTCTCTTCTCTCTAAAGATGAATAAATAAAATCTTAAAAAAAAAAAAAAGACGACTACAGATTCCTCCCTGGTTGATTCAAACAGGTCAAGAGAAAGCAGTTCCTTGGCCTGACAGAACCACATTTGGGGATTTGAAAAAACATTTCTAAGTCTTAACTCACGGTTAATCTAAATACCAGTTGTCAAAATATAAATCCATAGCTTCTTCAAGAGGAGACCTCTGTCAGCTACCAGACGCATTAAATCTACCTTTCTGAGTTAGACTGAGGCCTGGTCTTCACCCATTCGCTCAGCAAGCATGCCTTCTTTCTGCCATGCACTTTGCTGGGCCCTGGGGATTCAAAAAGGAATTATCTATGATCTTTACTGAGCTCACTGATAAGCATAGGAGTCAACCCTGATGCAACAGGAAAATTCTAGAGCAGAGGTAGGTAGAAAGGGCAGTGGGCTTGTGGGCACACACAAAAGAAACCAAGATTTGAGGGAAGCAGCAGAGGAGCTGACATGTAAGATGAACCTTAGAGTACACAGAGCACACCAGGTTGGGAAATGTGGGAAGGGCATTCTAGAAAGAGGAACAGCACGAGAAAGGGTAATGAGGGCCCAGAGACAGTCGGGAAACTGAACAAACTGGTTTGGCACAGCAGTAGTTTTTAAGACTTTATTTATTCGTTTTTTAGAGAGGGGGGAAGGGAGGAAAAAGGAGAGAGACATCGATTGGTTGCCTCTCAGATGTCCCCAACTGGGGACCTGGCCTGCTACCTGGGCATGTGCCCTGACTAAGAATCGAGCCAGTGACCTTTCGGTTTGCAAGACAACACTCGACCCACTGAGCCACACCAGTCAGGGTGGCAGAGCGGTTTTTAAGTGGCAGCCTGCACAAGAATCAGCCTCGGCATCATTAAAATGCAGACTCTCTCGCTCCAGGAGCAGCTGACTCAGTAGGCTCCAGAATCTGCATTTTAAAACAAGTGTCCTCAATGATTCCGAGGAAGGTGGCCCATAAACCACACTCTGAGGCGCGAGCTGGAGCATAGGGTGCATGGTGGGGAAAAAGGAGAGGGGTTTGGGGTGAGGCAGACATTTTGGTCAGGACCACGCTGCGCCGAGGAGTCTGGAGCTCAATGTATAGGCAGTGAAGTACTCTCTGGGGTGCCTGCTGACATCTGGTTTAGGAAGCCTGCCCGGAGGCAGTACTGACAAGAGTCTAGGGGGGAGGGTCACGGCATCTTGCCTCACTAGCTGTTGCTTCACTTCCCCTTGGTTTCCAGGCCAAGGAAGGGAAGGGAATAAACATTAACCAAAGGTGTGCTAGGGCTGGGTGCTCAGGGCTCCTCCCTCATCTCTCCTTACTCCCTGTCCTAGAAGCTAGGATAAACTGTTGAGTTTCCAGTTTCGTCATCCTCTTAGCCACTCCAAAAAAAAGGGCACAGGTGAGCACCTCTCAGAACAGATGTAAGGCCTCCCAGGCCTAACTCACCACTGCTCCCCTGACCTCAGGAAGAGGCTTTCACCACACCAGACGGCTTCTCAGGGTAACTTCCTGGTTGATTGGCAGGAGGGGGTGAGCTCTTCCCTTTTCTGGGAGTCAACTTCTCTGTAGAACCATAGAGTTGAACTCAGAGAACTTTACCCAGGCCTATCATTCCATGGGCTAAGCTGATTGGGCCAAATACCCTCTGCTGTGTGACCCCTCCCTCCAACGCCCCCAGGGCAGCCAGGAGCTAGTTCAGGCACTCAAGACACACCCATCCATTTATTTATTATTTCCTGAGCATTCTATCATGTGCAAATAGTAACAATCCTCACTTTCAAGTGCTTACTAGGTTATAGCCCTGCGCTAAGCATTTTACATTTACATTACTTTATTTGCTCACTCCAACATCCCAATGAGGTAAGCACTGTTATTCTCTTTATTTTACAAATGAAAACACAGAGATTAAATAAATTGCTCCAAAACATTCAGCTGGCAAAGCAGCAGAGCCTGTACCAGCTCCATGGCCGGTCAGTCTTAGGCCAGTCTTAGGTCAAAGACCATGGTGTTTCCACCACATTGCACTTCGCAGGCTCGTCAGGGAAGCCTATCACAGCCTATACCAGTTGTTGGGGGTCAGGGGGAAGGGGTAATAAGGACAGACCAAGTGATGAAATTACCTGTTAAATGGGAACAATAGTACCTAATTGGTGGTTGTGAGAATTAAATGATTAATAACTTCGTAAGTGTCTTTAAAAGGTGACTACCTAAAATAGAACATTAACTATTGTTATTAATGAATGTTATACAGTAGTTGCCACTTTTATTTTGTATTTTTTCATTTTAAGAAAACTTCAATTTTCCTATATACTCTTTTAAAAGTGAACATGCTTGCTAACAACTTTAAAACAGTGTCTTCTGATTTCTGTAAACTGGCTCTTATTTTTAAAATATTCTAATATCTCAATTTTTATGGCATTTCAATTAAAAAATACATTCTTTACTTGTCATGTCATCAAACTGAAAAAACTATTATCCATATTTTGCTGTGTATAATGTGCACTTTTTGCCCAAGTTTTTGAAGGAAAAATAAGGATGCACATTATACATGGGTAGTACTAATTCTGTATCAATATAAATGTTTTTATTTTTTTTAAGATTATTTATTTTTAGAGAGGGGGAAAGGAGGGAGAAAGAGAGGGAGAGAAACATCAACCACTTGCTAACTGGGGGCCTGGCCCGCAACCCAGACATGTGCCCTGACTGGGAACCAAACCAGCGACCTTTGGATTTGTAGGCCAGCACTCCATCCACTGAGCCACACCAGCCAGGACTATATAAATGTTTTTAAGTATTTTATTTATGCTTATGCATTAAAAGTGTAACTCTAGAAAGCAATAACGATATCTGTATGCAAAATAATACCCTGGAATACAGTATTGGTTTTGTTTCTAAATATAAATAAATAAATAATTGAATTTAAAAAATTAAAACGAGAAACACTATAAAGGACACATGGACATAACCAACGGGGAGGGTGGGAGCGGGGAAGGGGGGTGGGATTGGCTGGGGTTGGGGGGGGCAGTGGTGGGGGAAAATGCAAACTGTAATTGAACAACAATAAAGTAATTAAAAAAAAATAAAGTTACCAATTTTGAGCCAACAACAACAAAAAAATTAAAACGAAAGATTTTTTTCCTGAAAGTTTGGGCCAAACACGTGGATGCGCATTATTATACATGGCAAAATACGGTAGCTATCGGTGACTATTTATTCATTAGAGAACTTGTATTTTAAACTATTGTTTGACAACCAATGTAGAAATACTCAATTCTGATTCTGCCTAAATTGTGGTACCACACACATAACAGAACTTGCCATTCTAACCATTTTAAGTGCCAGTTCGGAGGCATTAAGCACATTCGCAGTGCTGTGCAGTCTCCACCAGCACCCATCTCCAGACCTTGTCATCTTCTCAAACTGACATTCTGCCATCGGTTTTCAACAATTACTGACATGACTCATTACTGTGCTAACATTCTTATGTAGGTTGTTGTGGCGGGCACGGGATGGAGAGTGTAGCCCTGGGTTCCATTAAGATTCCCTCACAGTCCTTTTGAACTCGGGTAATTCACTTAAAACCCTCAAGTGTCAGTTCCTCCATGGTGATGGGACTAACACATAGGGACCACACACGGCTGTGGTTAATATTAGAAGAGATCACCGAAGGAAAAGTGCGTTGCAACATTCATGCAAAGCCGCAACAGACGTTAGACTCTCAGGTGGGTGGATAGATCCTTTTAAGTTCCTAGCTCAGCTCCTGGCACAAAGAACTTAAAAAAAAAAAAAAAGTTCTAAATGAACTGAGAAGCTCCAAGTTGTTGGGTCATACTGCCCCCTGGTGGTAGCCCAGAAACGTGTTGCGGTTCTCCAGGGTGCTTTTGGGCTGATTGGGGAAAATCAGGCAGCGCCGGGGAAAGATTGGGAAACCGAAGGTTCGGGCCCCCAGGGGCTTTTCCTTCTCCCCTGACATTCTCCGTTCTGGAAGGGCCCGTCTTCTTTCTGTATTCTTAAATTTCTTTTTTTTTGCTCACTCATCCTGTTCTACTTCCCCACCCATGGCTCATCCAAACCCTTAATCTCCCTCAGACCTGCTCAAAACCTGGCTCCTCCAGAGAGCCACCCTGGAGCACACCAGCCAGCTCTCCCTCTCTCCCTTTTTTAACGGCTACAGAACTCGCAGTCTGTGCTTTATTATATGGTGTGTATAGTTCTCTCCAGCCTTTGGTTCCTTAACATAATTTCCTGGTTCTCTTAATGCTTCCCCTGGGCTCCAGAGCATGAACTGAGAAGATGGGCGGGACTCTTTAAAAGCTGTATGTTTTTGAGTGCCTAATACGGACCAGGTACAGCACTGGGTACTTTCACAAACATGCCTCCAATCCTCATGATAATTCTAATGCTACTCTACCACAAATGAAATATTATTTCAGTGTATAGATGACAAAACTGAGCCTCTGAAAGGTTAAGTAAATTGCCCAAAGTCATACAGCTAGTACGTGGTAGATAACGTGTTTCAGTCCATGTGTGCCTGCTTACAAATCCACAGAATAAATGTCACCTCCCATGCCACCTGCTCTCGATGGTTAGCACCTGCCTAGAACAAGGACTTGGAAAAGAATTCAAAACCCTGGGCCTTAGGGGGTTAAGTGGTGGATTTGATTACCAAGGTCTGCCAAGAGTGAAAAGGGGTCGTCAGTCAATGGGGGCCCACAAGCCTTGTGTTTGCCATCTTCCATTACCTCATGCTGGAGGGGTCTGTGGGAGGGAACTCCATCTTATTCTGACATAGTTTTAAGAAGACATGATGTGTGAAATAAGCATGAGCTTTAAGACGACTGACCTGTATCAAAACTCAGCTCCATCAGGGTGATAATTATGTTGTAGCTTTGTAGAAGCACACCAGCCAACTCTGAGGAGACACTTGCCAAAGTATTTAGGCGTGAAGTGTCATGATGCCTACAACTAACTCAAATGGTTTAAGAAAAGGTGTGTGTGTGCAGGTATGCCTGTATAGAGAGTTAAAGCCAGTATGGCAAAATGCTAACAACTCAGTGTAAGGAAAGGGCATCCAGTCTTCGTTGTATTTACTCAGAACTTTTCTGAAGATTTGGAATATCTCAAAATAAAAAGTTGAGAATAAAACATACATATATTCTACTTAGCAAATTTTATTTTTAAAGGTTTTATTTATTTACTTTTTTAGAGAGAGAGGAAGGGAGGGAGAAAGAGAGGAAGAGAAACATCAATGTGCGAGAGATACATTGATTGGTTGCCTCCCGCACGCCCCAAACTGGGGACCTGGCCCGCAACCCAGCCATGTGCCTTGACTGGGAGTCTACCCTGAGACCCTTTGGTTCACAGGCCAGTGCTCAATCCACTGAGCCACACCAGCCAGGGCCTAGATAGCAAATTTTAAAATTATAATGAAGGTATAGTAAAATAAATACACTAGTAAATTCCAAGTGACTAACTGGCACAGCCATTTTAGAAAGCAATTTTGCAATATACATCTACGTACTTTAGCACAACGACTCTGCTTCTGGGAATCTGCCTTAAGTAAATAATGAAAAGAAGGGGGAAAATGGGAAAATATTCATGGCAATGTTTTTTGCAATGGCAAATATTGGAGAACAACAACAACAAAACCCCAAGTGTCTAGCCTTGAGGAATAACTAAATAAGTATGTCAGCTTTGACTGGTGTGGCTCAGTGAGTTGGGCATCCTTCCCCAAACCGAAAGGCTGTTGGTTTGATTCCCGGTCAGGGCACAGGTCTGGGCTGTCGGGCCAGGTCCCTGGTTGGGAGCATGCAAGAGGTAACTGATGGATGTTTCTCTCCCTCTCTTTCTCCCTCCCTTCCCCTCTCACTAAAAATAAATAAATAAATAAAATCTTCTTAAAAAATAAGTTATGTCAATCTGGTGGGCTATAATGCAGTTATTAAAAGTAAAAATTGCCCTGGCCAAGTGGCTTGGGGTTAGAGTATCATCCCCTAGGTATGGGAGGCAACTGATCGATGATTCTCTCTCACATCAATGTTTCTCTCTCTCTTTCTCTCTCTCTCTCTGTCTCCCTCTTCCTAAAATCAATTCTAAAAAATCCTTGGGTAAGGGTTTTTTAAAAAACAGAATACAGAATTATAACAAAAAAAATTGGAAGGAAGAAATTAACCTTCACACAAGGCTAGATGGAAGTTCAGTCTGAGACAATGATCACAAAGCTCTAATTCTGAGAGAATCTACCTATTACTTTGAACCTTTTTAAAAAGAGAGGGAGAGAGAGAGAGGGAGAGAGAGAGAATACATTGTTCTAAATAAAGAAACAGAAAAAAGCCTTTGAATTAGGTCTGACTGCCTGCAATGAGCAGGAAACCAACCCATTAATCATGAGCTCCTAGAGCAGGAATAATCCATCTTAATTAATTACTTAAAAATGAATTTATTTGAGCAATAGAAATGATGGATCCCTAAACATTCATTACAGAACATGCAGTGCATGTCCACTTTTGGGAATGGAGAAGAAACAGCAAGGATGAAGAGGCTGGGAAGCAAATTGTCTCAAATGATGAGCAATCACATCTCTATGGCAGGCAGGAAGGGGGCCCGGTCCCATTTTACAGAGAGCACAGAGACAGTCCTCTCTAAAGAACAAGGGCCCTTCTCTTCACTTTAGGATTCTGTTTTCCACGATCCCCGCCCTGCTCTCCAAAGGAACAGGGAAAGAAATAATGACCAGAAATATGAAGCAACTGTTTCTCAGAAGCCTGGTTTTCATTTACGTCACCAGCATGACCTGAAACAACTAGAATCACCAGCCTCGGGGACAAATAAGATAGAATCTTTTCTACTCTTCAAAAGAAAACCAGCTTGATGACCACATGCTGGATTAGCAGAGTCCAGCACGTATCCCTCTCTCCCCCTGAATTGTCCAGCTTTACCCAAACCAAAGGGGTCAGTATTATTTTGAGGACAGGGAACTGAAGATACATTTCCATCCACCAGAGTACCTGTTTCGGGAAGCTGCTGCCACCTCTGTCACTGCCACATGAGTGGCTAATGAATACCTTCCATGCACAGTCCACCACATTCCTGCCCCTCCCTGCTTCACGGAGCTTGCTGCTCTGGATCTCTGTGATGCTCCACAATGGGCTCCCAAGGTCACCCTCACACACTGACATGTGTACCCCCAAATTTATGTGTTGACATCCTAATCCCCAGTACACCTCAGAATGTGACTGTATGTGGGTGTAGGGTCTCTAACGAGGCAATCAAGATTAAATGAGGACATTGAGGTGGGCCCTAATCCAGTCCGACTGTTCTCCCTGTAAGAAGAGGAGATAAGGACCCAGGCATGCACAGAGGAAAGGCCCTGTGAAGACAGAGGGAGGCGACACCCATCTCTAAACCAAAGAGAGAAGCCTCAGAAGAAACCCACTCTGCCAACACCTGGATCTTATTCTTCTAGCCTCTAGAACTGTGAGAAAATAAATTTCTGTTGTGTAATCCATCTGGTCTCTAGTATTTGTGATGGAAACCCTAGCAAATGAATAGAGTCATCTTTATTCTTTAATGTATATATTCAATTCCCGCTGAGAACTGCTATAAATTTCTCTTCACTACATCCTGTAAGTTTTTGGTGTGTTGTATTTTCTTTTTATTCTTTTTTTTTAAAGATTTTATTTATTTATTTTTAGAGAGAGGGGAAGGGAGGAAGAAAGAGAGGGAGAGAAATATCAATGTGTGGTTGCCTCTCATGTGACCCTCACTGGGGGCCTGGCCTGCAACTCAGGCGTGTGCCCTGACTGGGAATCAAACTGGCAGCCCTTTGGTTCTCAGCCTGCACTCAATCTACTGAGCTACACCAGCCAGGGCTGTATTTTCTTTTTCATTCACCTCAAAGTATTTTCTAATTTCCCTTGCAACTTATTTTTTGGTTACTTAGGAATGTGTTGTTTAATTTCCACATACTTGTAAATTTTCCAAATTTCCTTCTGCTACTCATTTCTGCTCATTCCATTGTGGTCGAGGAAAATACTTTGTATGATTTCAAGTTTTAAAAATTTATTGAGACTTGTTCTGTGGCCCAACATTTGGCCTATCTTAGGTGCACATATTTTTACAACTGTTATATCTTCTTGAAGAATTAACCTTTTTGTCATTATATAATGTCCTTCTTTGTCTCATAAAAATTTTTCTTTAAAGTCTGTTTTGTTTGCTATGTATGGCTAATACATACATTAGTATGGCTAATCTAGCTCTCTTTTGGTTACTATTTGCATGGAATATCTTTCCCCCATCCTACTTTCCACCTGTCTGTGTCTCTGAATCTAGAGTGAATCTTTGTAATAGTATATCATTGAATTATGTTTTAAAATATAAACATAATTTAAACATAATTTAAAACATTATCACACTCTCTGCCCTTTAATTGAAATGTTCAGTCCATTAACATTTAATGTAGTTGATCCTAAGGTAGGGTTTACATCTGCTATTTTGCTGTTTTTAATGTCTTATGTCTTTTCTGTTCCTCCATGTTTCCATTACTGTCGTCTTTTGTTTTGATTATGTATGTTCTAAGTGTACCATTTTTAACTCCCTTACCTTTTTTTACTATACATATTTTTAGTTAATTTCTTAATCATTGTCCTTAGACTGCAGACAATTGTAATCAAAATACAATGAACATCTTGAGTAATAAAAATTTAGTTCTCATTAATGCCAACTAATTTCACTATTATACAAAACTTTTGCTCCCATATACTTCTGTTCCCTCTCCCCTTCTTTGTACTATTATTGCCATACAGATTGCGTCTTAATGCATTATGTGCCCTTCAATGCAGATTCATTATTATTGGTTTGTGTAGTTATCTTTTAAACAAGATAGGGGAAAATCGAGAGTTATAAAACATACACTTATACTATCTTTTACATTTACCTATGGAGTTACCTTTAATTGTGTTCTTTGTTTCTTAATGTGGTTTCAAATTACTGTCTAGGGTTGTTTTGGTCTAAAGGACTTCCTTTGGCATTTCTTGTAAGGCAGGACTACTAGTAATGAACCCTTTTAGTTTTTATTTAAGAATGTTTTAATGTCTCATTTTTTCCCCTTCCTATTTGAAGAATTGTTTTGCTATATATAAAAGTCTCGGTTGAAAGGTTTTTTTTTCTTTCGTCACTTAGAGGATGTCCTCCCACTGCCTTCTGGTTCCTGATTAGAAATCAGCAGTCAATCATCTCAATGAGATGCCACTGTAGATGATCAGCTGTTTCTGTCTTGGCTGCCTTCAAGATTCTCATTGTCCTTGGCTTATAAGAGTTTGATTATAATGTGCCTCGGTGAAAATCTCCTTGAGTTTGCCCTATTGGACTTTGTCAAGTTTCTTGAATGTGCAGGTTAATATTTTAAATGAAATTTGGCAAGTTTTTGGACCATATGTCTTAAATATTCTTTCTATCCCTTGCCCTCTCTCTTCTCCTTTTGGGACTCCAGAAGGTCTCTCAATCTCTTTTCATTTATCTTCACTCTTTTTTCTTTTTGTTCCTTAGACTTGATCATCTCAATTGGCCTATCTTCAAGTTCACTGAGTCTTTCTTCTGCCTCATCAGCATTGCTCGTAAGCCAGACTGGTGAATTTTTCATGTTATTATATTTGCAACTCCAGGATTTCTATTTGGTTCCATTTATATCTCTGTATTGATATTCACTGTTTGGTGGGTTATCACTCTTATAATTTCCATTAGTTCTTTAAACATAGTTTCCTTTAGTTCTTTGAACATATTTCAATTAGTTGATTTAAACTCTTTGTCTAATAAGTTTAGCACCTGGGCTTCCTTAGAGACATTATATTGACTGCTTTTTTCCCCTAGTTTCTCTACATGTCTTAAAATTTTTGTTGAGAACTGGGCATTTTGAATGTTCTAATGTGGCAACTCTGGAAATTAGTTCCTTCCCCTCTTCTTAGAGTGTGTTGTTGCTGCTTGTTGTAGTTTTTGCTGTTTGCTTATTTAGTGACTCTTCTGAACTAATGTTGTAAAGTCAGTATTCTTTGTCATGTATGGCCACTTAAATCTTCTCTGCTAGCCTAGGGGTCAGATAGTGGTTGATCACAGGTTTTCTTAAATGCCTGGAACCAAAAAAAAAAACAAAAAACCCTCCCAGTTTTTGTAGAAGGGCTCTGTGTTTTGGCATATGCCTTCAATACCCAGGCAAGCAGTTTCCAGCTTTGCCTTAGCCTTCACCTCCTGCTTGTACAGAACCTGAAGGTCAGCCAGAAGTGAGTGTGTAAGGAATTTCTCAGGTGTCTGAGCATGTATGTAGCCCTGGACATGTTTGTAAGTTTCTAGTTTCCCAGAAATATGTTTCAGAGTTTTTCAAAGCCCTTATTCCCCAAAGAATCTCAATACCCAGCCTTTTCCCTTAAGCCTTTGATTAGTCTATTGTTTGCCTCAAGGGTTATCCATTACTTCAGGCAACAGTGACTAAAACATTTGCCGGTAAATGTTTTCATCAAATGCCCTCTGGAGTTCTAAGTTATACAAGACAAAGACAAACACTTTGAGCTATTCCTTTAGGGCAGAGATTTTCAACTGGTGCAGCACACGGGTGTGCCACAAGAATTTTTTAAACATGCAACACCTGACTATTTAGTCAGGGGCACTGACCTGTTTTGCCTTAGATCATCAATCTAAAAAAATGACAACAGCCAACACAATAGTCATCTGGTATGAATAAATTAAAATTATATCATTTTTGACAGAGCAGCAAAAAATATATTTCTTGGTGTGCTGCAGAATTTTAATAATTAGTTTATGTGTGCCATGAGATGTCAAAGGTGGAAAACTGCTGCTTTAGGGAGTCATCACGGAGGTCAAAATAAACCACCACAGTTCCTTGAAAATGGGGTAAATTCTGCTCTCTCTGTTACTGGTACCAACAATGGGAATGCAGCTATTTTACCCAAGGCCACGTCCAATTTTGGGGTGAGGGTAAATGAAAACAACACAAAGCTTGCTGTTCTTACCCAGATTCAGCTTGTTTTTCTTGAAAGCATTCCCCTAGTTGTTGCAGACTTCCGGTTAGTGTTCAGTGTTCTGAAAAAGTCGATTCGGACAGTTTTGGCCACCTTTTTTTGTTCCTAGTATGAAAGGATGGAATTTGGAGTTCCACATGGAATTTGATGCCCTTTTGCTGGCATCACTTCAATATCACTTATTACTGGCAATGTTAGCCTTGATCAATGGCTATGGTGATGTCTGCCAGGTTTCTCCATGGCCATGTTAGAATTTTCTCCTATTCATTGGCTATTCTAGAGGCTGGCCAACTATGGCTGCAATGCCAAATCTAGCTTGCTGCCTCTTCCTGCAAATGAAGTTTTCAGTGGTACACAGCCACTCTCATTTGCCTACATATTCCCTTGGGCTGCTTTCATGCTACAACAGCAGGAGTGATTTGTTATAGAAGAGACTGTGTAGCTCACAGAGACTAACACAGCTCCTGTTTGGCTCTTAGCTGACTCCTGCTCTAGTCATTAGAAGCATATCACTAAATCTAGCCCACACCTAAAGGGAGAGGAGTTTAGCTTCATACTGTGGAGGGGGGAGAACCAAAGCATTTTTGGACATATGTTAAAAACAAGATGATTAATAAATATTTTGGGGTCTACACTTTGAGGCTATGCAAATATCCTCTTTCTCCTTAAAGTTTTGCTCACTAATATTAGCTCATCAGTAGATCTTACCCTCAGCAGTTATTACTGTGGTGTGCTAATGGTGATTTTCTGTTTCTCTTGTCCCTTTTACATGTATTAATTGGAATTCTTCTGTAAGTGAGATTTGTTCCTTCTCCCCCATTTATTTATTTGTTCAATCTTTTAATCATGTTAGTACGGGCTCATAGATATTTATTTTATTCTTTGGGCCATAATCCATTACTGTCATAATGTACTTTGTTGCTCAAATTACTCCAGCTTTGGCTATGGGGAATCTTTCAGGTTGGCCCAAATGTCCTTCAAACATGCCCCATCTTTTTAAAAAGTTTTATTTGTCATTTGTTTTTTGAGTATTTCCTTCCTGGAACTACTAAATGGTCTACACGCATCTTGTGTTATTCCAGCCTCAGCCTTGGAGCTTTGTGACTGTATAGAGGGTTTTAAACAGCATTCGAAACTGGGAGGAGTCCACAGCACTGGAGGTGGTGCAAGAGAGAACACAACACAAGCTGTTGAGTCAGGAGCCCAGATTTTCAACCTTGGGCAAATCCCCGACCTCTCAACAATTTTTCTCATCAGCAGAATAAAAATACGAATGGCCACCTCACAGGATTCTTGTGAAAATGTTATTTGAACTAGGAAGTAAGATGTAAATGCACTGCTGTACTCAGGAAGCCACTTTAAGGACTCCTTTGCTGTTCTAAGCAGATTGCTTCCTGCAATGCCCCACCCCCATTCAAACACACTCCTTGTCCCCTGCAGGGCAGGGACCTTGCCTTACATCTTTGTGACTCTCTTACCTCCCTTGTTGCACAAGAGCCTTTCACGTAGGCTTCAATTGGCCTTGGGTGTGGATTTTAACACATCCACATTCTGCATTTTAACATACGTGTGTTCTGCATGCTGCTAGTAGGCATGTTATTGGCAAACGTCATCATTCGGTGGTTTCTATAAATTTATTAGGGCTTCATTCCAAGTTTGGTGATATTTGACTTGCTACTTCAATAAGCATTAGCTCTGTGGGAGGATAAACTGAACCAGACATGGTATTGCACCTCGCAGTACAGTCAGGAAGAGAGAGCTCTGTACAAATAACCAACCACAGGTTACCAAGGACCTTAAATGTCAGACACCACATGGACTTTGTTCAGCAGGCAGTGGGGTAGCCAGTGAAGGCTTCCGAGGAAGAAGGTGATACGATCTACACTGAGAAAGCAGAAGGCTGACATGCATGAGCCTGGAGACATGGACGGGGTGGCAATTAGAAGGCTTTTGGAATGGCTCAAGTGAGGAATAATGTAGCTCAGTGACAGCAAGAATGGAAAGAAGTGAACAGAAACCTTGCCCAGAAAAAGTAAACAAGACATGGTCAATCAGGAATCCGAGAGCCTCAGAAGGTGACCTTTGAGATCATCTGGGGCAACTCATGTTTCAGAAGGAGATTAGGACTGAAGATACTGTTACTTGCCCACACTCACACTGTCAGCTAGTGACTGTACTGTTCAGGGCGACTCTAGGCTAGGCTGCAGTAACAGCCAAACCAAACCCCAATCTCCAGGGCCTAACCTGTAGATGTTTATTTCCTACTCACAAAAGGTCCTCTGCAGGCTGGGAGACTCCTTGGGCAGCAGCATTCCCAATGATGACTCAGGGATCCAGTCTGCTTCTACAGAAAGGTAGTATGGAGAATATGTATTCCTCTTCTCACAGCCATGTGACCAGAATTATTCACATACCCCAACCTAATACAAGTGAGGCTGGGAAATGTAGAAGGAAGAGAGTGGGCAGGAAACATTCATGTACTATTTGGTAAGCACTATACTCTGTCACAGTCATAGAACTAAAAATGTCCTGATTCCCAGAATCCAGTCCTTTTTCCTATGCTTACAGGAAATGGAACCCACTTCACAGGTCTGTTAACACCTCAGTGTACCCACTGTTCTGAATACCTTCCTGTTACTGCAGCCTTGGCAAGAGAACCACAGCCAGATTTTTAGGCTTAGGAGAAACAACCCCATTCAGAAATTGTAAGTGGGCAGCTTGACATAAGCTGAGAATCTTTCAAACAACTCTAAACGACATATCACCATATGGCAATTATTTGTATAATCTAAAAATAAGTGCAGAAATACCTGCAGAGTACACATCAACTCAGACATATGCACACCCCTGCTCTGTGACTTGTGAATCATAGAAGTAGATGCAGGCCATAGGGTTGAAGAGCAATAGGCAGCCCCATAGCACAGTATGGCAGGGCTGATGCAGAGGACTGAAGTCAATGACCCTCTGGGTGCCTGCCTGCCGTGCTCCCAACCTCCTCCCAAGATCGGCAGTCCTTTACCATTAAAAGCCATATTCAGTAGCATGTGACTTGTTCCCCTGGCCACAACTGACCAGAGCTGAAGATGCTTGAATAAAGGGCAGCTGATTTCTAACAATGCATGTGGCTTATGGGGTGGTATGGCATGAGATGACTAGTAATTAACTAGGCCGATCAAAAAATAGATGAGAGTTTTGGAGCGTGTTTGTCAGTTGACAGTGGGCGCAGGAGCTGAAGGGCAACAAAGAGAGAAAAGATAGCATATCATTGAAATTATAGAAATACAGAGTCAGCAAAACCCTGAGAGTTGCTTTTTATAGAGTAGGAAGTAAGTGGTGGGTAGTGCCAGACCATACAGGAGCTGTGAAAGCAAAATATTACTAAGTTGGCAAAATGACTGTGTATCAAAAAGCAGCAAAATCCTGCCACGAGGGGGGCAATGAGATATTTTAGTCCCTAGAGCTGTGCTGATCAGATTCCAGACTGTATGTAAGTTTGAGTAAGTCCAGCCATATGGCTATTTCTGAACATCTAGCCATGTGGCTGAGATTTCTATCTTCCTTAATTTTTTTTTTAAGTAGAAGGTGTTTTTTTTTTTTTTAAAGATTTTATTTATTTATTTTTAGAGAGAAGGAAGGGATGGAGAAAGAGAGGAAGAGAAACATGGATGTCAGTTGCCTTTTGCACACCCCAAACTGAGAACCCGGCCGAACCTGGCATGTGCCCCAGCTCGGAATCAGACCCACAACCTTTGAGTTCGCAGGCTGGCACTCAATCCACTGAGCCACACCAGCCAGGGCTATCTTCCTTAATTTTACAAAGTTGCTTACAATAACCCCCTGTTACTTCTGGTGGCCTGAGTAAATCTCTGTCCTTTACAATCACAAGACCCCAACAGGCCATGAAAAGAAATTAAGTTTTAATGAATGCTACAGCATGGATGACCCTTGAAAACATTATGGTAAATAAAATAAGCCAGACACAAAAGAACAACTCTGTGATTCCAGTTACATAAGGTACCTAGAATTGTCAAAATCAAATGGACAGAATGTAGGATAGAAGTTACCAGAGGCTGGGGGACAGGGGTGTTACCAATGTATGAGAAGTTTCTGTTTGGGATGACAAAATTGTTTTAGCAATAGTGGTGATGATTACACAGCATCGTGAATGTAATTAATGAAAATGAATTATACACTTTAAAATGGTTACAGTAGTAAAAATCACATTATGTATATTTTACCACATACCCAAAGACCCTATCAGGGATACAGTATGATGAAGAGTACTCCAGCTTGGAGTCAGAGAAGCTGGGCTCAAGACCCAGCTCTGCCACTTTGTAGCTGCATCACTTCAGGCAAGTTACCCAGCCTCTCAGTGTCTCCAGTTTATTCATTTGGAAATCAGAGATAATAAAACCCTAGGTTTGTTGTGAGGAGCAAAGACAAAGTATATTGAATCATGACATATCTTTTGAAAATGAGTCTAATGACTCTCTTAGGAAGAGGAGACATTAGGCCTCTGTGCTCTCATTTTAGGAGAGTATGAGGCTTCTCCTTTGCCTGTGTGCTGAGGGCAATGGGGGTGGATGTCTGCCTTCAGAGCCCCCAGACTCCCCTGAGTGCCTCTCTTCTCCACTTCATCCAGTCATTCCCTCTCCTGCCCTTGTTGGGCCCCCAATGCTCTGGTGTTCCCTTCTCCTCTAATTCCCTTGGAGACTACTCCTTAGAAGAGATTCTTTCCTCTTTCAAACTGGAGTCCCTTTGTTCTCCTTCTCAGAGTGGTATCTGTATTTAGGCAGTTCTCTTACCAGGGAGGGAAAAGCTTGGCCCACATAAGTCTGCTGAGTTGAACTGAAGGTCTTTTTAGGCAGAGGCAGACACATAGGTGCAGGAAATGCTGGGGCTAAGGAAGCCCTCCAAGCTCTTTCTATCTCCCACAGCCAGGCAGTTAATAATACTGGAATATTTGCTGACTGGAATCCTTTCTCTGGGCGTCAGAAAAAGGCAAGGGGTTGACCAAATGGTTTCTCAAATTAAATTTCATTCGGACATTTTATGAAGTCTGAAAAGTAGGCACCCACTCTAGGAAGGCTGGGAGCTGTCCGAGGTCCTGAAATGTGACTGAGCCAGCACACCTTCCTGTTTCTCCTAATTCTGGAGCACTGGCAGCTGCAGTTCAGCCTAACTTTGGATTTAGGAGACGTGAGTGCAGAGATAATTCTGGGAAGGCTAAAAGCATAGAAAGAGAGAGAAGCACACAGACACACAGAGCTTTCTGGATGAGCTTAATAATGCTAAGGCCCAAACAGAAACTTTTATTTTGATTTTATTTTTAAATAGGAATGGTCACCAAGAAACCCAAAATGCCCTAAGAAAAAATATGAACAAATAAAAGAGGAGGAAGGTCTGTGCATCAAATAGCACAATGCAAAATTGTGTAAATACAAACCTGTGAACAAAACTACAACCACATAGATTGATGTGTCACCATCAACCTCACCATACCACAGGACTCATACTCTTTATTTTTACCTTCTGTGTAGATAGAAACAGATTCATTTTTATGGAAAAAGGACAAATAGGAGTATGACTTAGCTTGATGTCATGTTATTTCATGTGTCTTTTAAAAAACATCCCGCCTATGTTCATTGCAGCATTATTTACCATCGCCAAGATTTGAAAGCAGCCCAAGTATCCATCAGGAGATGAGTGGATAAAACAACTATGGGATATTTACACAGTGGAATACCCCTTGGCTGTAAAAAAAAAATAAAATAAAATAAAATAAAATTTTACCTTTTGTGACAGTATGGATGGACCTGGAAGACATTGTGCTAAGTGAAATGAGCCAGCCATAGAAAGACAAATACCATATGATTTCACTAATCTGTGGAATCTAATGAACAAACTGAACTAACAAGCAAAACAGAGACAGACTCATAGATGGAGGGCAGGATGACAGCTCTGGGGGGCAGCTTTGGGGTGGAAGAATTGAGCAAACAAAAAAAAGGACTCATAGATACGGACGATAGTGTGGTGACTGTGGGGGTGGGACGGGGTGGGTGGAGGTGGAAGAGGACATGAGGGTAAATGGTAATGGAAAATACAATTAAAAATTATAATTAAAAATATAAATAAAAATAAAAAACATCCCCCCTTCTCCACAAAGTCTCAGGCATCATCCTCCCCTTCCCCCACCTTAATGATATGCCCATGCAAGCATCTTCCAGTGGAGGCTAAAGAAACTTGGCTGAAAAAATAAGTGATCTAAAACTGAGTATTTAGCATATATGGTGGACAATCACATACACACCACCTTATGGTGGTCCTTAAGTTAGTACCTCAAGTTAGTTAGCCATAACTCTTCAACTAATCATAAGCCACTTTAGGGGTAGTGACCATCTCTCAGGCCTTCTCTCACACAAACAACATCAAACATCCAGTAGCTGTTCAATAAATGTTGGTTGGTTGATTAAGGCAAAGTAGAGATAAAGTCTGGATTTCACTCAGATAATATATTTTCTTTTTTGAAAAATTAGGGTGCCTGCCTATTAGGGAAAGATTAGAAATACACAAAGTCCAACAAGAAATTGATTTGATAAATTGTGGCACATCCATACAACTGAACACTACACTGAATTATAAAAGTAAGTAAATATATCTATATTGCTGCTGTGGTGAATTGGCTACAATTTATGGAGTGAAAAAAGAAAGCTCAAAAACAGTATATAAAATGCATATGAACTTACATTTGTAAAGAAAATTAATCTGAGAAAGTGAAAGCTTTTATCACTTCTATTTTCATTACTGTAATCCTGGCAGCGAGCATGTGGCTAGGGTTCAGTAAATGCTCCTTGACTATGGTAACACCGAGGACTTGGAGTAGCACTTAAAATGCTCCCAACAGAGTGTGAATTCTGACCTTATTCTGTTACTCCAGAACAAGCAGGATCTTCCTATTGTTGGAAGGAAGGAAGGGAGAGAGGACTTCACAATTAGCCGAAGTTGAGAGAATGTTAAATGTCATTGGGTCAATCCCAGATTTGGGTAATACTTTCTTTTTTTCCTTACTTTACCAATTTACCTATCTACCTATATATTAAAACATTTTCCTATTTTTTTAGCTTGAAAATTTCAAACCTAGAGAAAAATTGTAAGACAAAGCTAATAAACATCTGTATTCACTGTTAATTTTTTTTTTTGCCACAGTTGCTTGATCTCCCCCTCTCTGTGTTTATACTGTTTTTGCCAAAATATCTGAGAGTTATATAAATCATGATATTGCAATGCTAAATACTTTGGCATGTATCTCCAAAGAATGTCTGTTTATATACATATATAAATCATATATATATATATATACTTGTTTTCAAAGAACTAGTTCTTACTTTGAAATAGTTTAAAATTCACAAGAAGTTGCAAACATAGTACAGGAAGTTTCTCAGCTCACGCTCCATGACAGCATCTTATATAACCATATTATATCATCAAAATGACAATAATACAACAAATGAATTCAACTACAGACCTTATTTGAATTTGTATTGTACTAGTTTTCTCCCTTTCTCTGGCTCTCTCTCTAGTTCTACGAATTTTTATCACAGGTATAGATTTGAGTAACAGAATTTTCCATCTTCCCCACACACAAAACTCCTCATGTTATCCCTTTACAGTTACATCCTCTCCCCAACCCTAACCCATTAACCACTGATATGTCCTCTTATCACTACAATTTCGTCACTTCAAGGATGTTACACAAATGGAGTCACATAATACATAACATCCTGAGATTAATTTTTTCACTCAGTAGAATGCCCTTGCAATTCGTCCAAGTTGTTGCAAATTATTCATCAATAGTTCCTTGTTTTTAATACTGGATGCATCACAATTTGCTTATATATCTGCTTGTTGCAGGTTATTTCCTGTATGTTTAACTTTGTAAGAAACTGCCCAAGTGTTTTCCAGAGTGGCTGTACCATTTTACAATCCCATCAGCAATAAATAGGAGATCCAGATGCTCTCAATCCTTGCAAGCACTTGGTATTGCCAGTATTTTGTTCTAGGGCCACTCTAGTAGTACATAGTGCATATAATTTTACTTTTAATTTCTATTTCCCTAATGTTTGGTGATGTCAAATGTATCTCCATATGCTTATTTGACATCTGTATATCCCCCTTGGTAAAATATCTGTTCAAGTCTTTTGCCCACTTTCAAATTGGAATATTTGCTTTCTTACTGCTGTGCTTAGAATTCTTTATATATTTTGGATGCAAATCCTCTGTTGGATATGCAATTTGCAAATATTTTCTCCCAGTATGTGGTTTGTCTTTTCATCTTCTCAACAATCTTTTTTTAAAAGATTTCATTTATTTATTTCTAGAGAGAGGGGAAGGGAGGGAGAGAAACATCAATGGGTGGTTGCCTCTTGTGTGCCCCCTACTGGGGACCTGGCCTGCAACCCAGGCATGTGCCCTGACTGGGAATTGAACTGGCAACCCTTTGGTTACCAGGCCGGTGCTCAATCCACTGAGCCACACCAGCCAAGGCTCATCTTCTCAACAGTTTTGTGTAGAGGAAAAGATTTTTAAAATTTTGATGAAGTCAAATTTATTCATTTATTTTATGCATTGCATCTTTGGTGTCATATATACCAAAGACTTTTCCCAAGTGGCTAAGAAATCTAGGAAGTAATTTTCAACCATTTTTTTTTCACCTCACATGTGTTTAATACCATGGTAGATGCTGACAGAGATACATAGATGTAGAAGAATTGAGATCAAGGAGCTTCCAGTTCATTTTAGAGAAGCACACAAATAATTACAGCAGAAAACGGTAGGTAATTCTAAGCCGTTTAAGGCTATGGGTCGGAGGAGAAGAGTTCATGGGAGGGAAGGATCACTTTACATTGGAAATAGCAGGGGAGGCTTCATGAAGGAAGTGGCATTTGAACCTTAACAATTTCAACAATTGAAGTGGGGGCAGAGGAGAAAATTCCAGGAAGAAATAATTGCAGGAGCAAAGGAACAAGGATGGGATGGAAAAGTCAAGATCAAGAAGTGGGCTGGGGTGGAGAGGCTAGATAATTCACTTTTGGATATAAAGTAGTTGAACATCAGCAAGCATTCACGAAGAGATACCCAACAGACAGCTGGATATGTGAGTTCAGAGCTGGAAATTGGGAAAAGGGATTTGGGAATGATCCGCACAAGTCAGGCCATTTGTTATACTTGTATGCTCCATGGCAATATGTACTCTCCTTCAGAGCCCTTGTCAGAATCATAATTAACAATGAACTGTGTAATTAGTGGTTTAACCTCTGACTCTCTTGCTAGAATGCCAGTCTCATGGAGGCAGACTTCACATCTGCCTTATTCCTAGCACCTAATCCAGTGCCTTGCACTCAGAGAATACTAACATCAAATAGATAAAATAAGGTGACACTTCTAATAGCCATCATTTATTGAGCATGCGTATGGCAGGCATTGTGATACCCACTCTTTGTGTACATAATCTCATTTAAATGTCACAGAATCTCCTGAGAGTTACGTCCAGGGTTCTTAAACCTAGGTTCAGCGGAGCTGGGATAAGGCCTGAGAATCTGAATTTAAGTTCCCAGGAGCTTCTAATGAGCAGTCAGGAAGAAAACTACTCTGGTGGCTGGTTTTATTGAAACTTTACAGATGAAGAAACTGAGGTTCAGAAAATAACTGATTTATTCAAAGTCCCATGGCAAGGAAGAACCATGAGGCAAAACTGGATCTCTTGGGAAGAGGACTTTACCACAAAGCCTCCCTGACGCTGGGAGACCTAATAACTAAAAAAAAAAAAAAAAAAAAGAGTTTATGAGGGAAGAGCAGAAAGCTGAAAACTGAGTTCTTAAAAAAAGGAGAGCCCTGGCTGGTGTGGCTCAGTGGATTGAGTGCTGGCCTGCGAACCAAAGGGTTGCTGGTTCGATTCCTGGTCAGGGCACATGCCTGGGTTGCAGGCCAGGTCTCAGTGGGGAAAGCACAGGAGGCAACCACACACTGATGTTTCTCTCCCCCCATCTCTAAAAATAAATCAATCTTTAAAAAAAAAACAACAGAAAACAAAGGAGAGTGGTGAGCACTGCCAAATGCCACAGAGTGGCCACAAAGGATGTGGTACGAGGGAGAACCTGGTAATGACACACTAATGTGTCTGTAGTGACATCAGAGGAAGGCGAAGACAGGGCAATCCCTCAGGAAACCTGGCCAGCTGGAAGACCTTGTGGTCTGAGGCTTTGCCAAGATCACTCCTTTGCAGTGCAGCTTTATCTAAAATCATTAAAGCCAATATCTTGGGCCTGTGGGGTGCGTTGCCAAGAAAGGGGAGGTAGAAGTCTCATGAGGGAATCCCAGTTGGGAATGTCAAATAAGCTATTCAGAAAACGCCAACTGCAGCCCACTGCACATTGTCCAGGGCCACCACCCCTCCATTGGATCATCTGAGTCTGTTGTATTCTGTCTTCTGTTCTCTGTGCTCTGCCTTTGCAGTCCTGCTTGTTGTTCGATGGAAAGAGAAAGGAAGGTGAAATTCAGGGCATTTTCCTGAATAACATGGTTAAATTGAGACTGGAACGATAGCCCAGAAGTAAAATCTTCTAACTATCTGTGATTGTTTCCACATGGCAGTGGGACAACAACTGCAGGCCACAATGACACTGGTCCCTGCAACCACAATCAGTGAAGGCTGGCTGTATTCTCTCTCCCAAAAGGCAGCCTGTGCAAGGATGTGGTGGGCGGTTTTCTGCAATCCCATCACTAAATCCAACTCTTATCCTGCTGCCGGTGTGTGTGAGTCCCCTTTATTTGAAAGAAGACAAGAATGGCAGTAGCCCCTGATGCCTTTACAGATCATAAAGCACCTTCATATGCAACAACTAAATCATCCATGACCTTGGGGAGGTAGGTGTTATTATCTTCACATGCTCAGTAAGAGGCAGAAACCACGATTCAAACCCGGTTCCTCTGACTCTGGGTCCAACGTTCTTTCAATTACAAACCAGTCTGCTAGTTTGTTATTGGCCCAAACTCTTCTGAAGCCCACTTAGCCTTTTGTCCAAAGAGAGGAAAAGGTTCCCACACCCCAGATGATGATTTACACAGACTGAAATCTCAAATGCCTCCCGGGCCAGACAGGTAAAGAAATGAAGGAGGTGGGAGTAATTTAATTCAACGGAGAGTGGTGGGGACGGTGGTGAACCTGAGCGTGCACTTACACAAATGGCAGGGACACCTCATCTGTGCCCACTGCGGCCATCCTGGCTCTTTCCTCCGCTGCTTTCCACGCTGCAACTCAGGCCCACGCGTACTTTACCTACCTCCCTTCTTTTCCCGGGGCGTCGCAGGCTTTCTGCGCAGCCTCCCGCCCCTGACGGTCCCAGGAGCTGCAGAGGAACAGCTGATGAGATACTCTCTGACGTAGACCCACTTTTCCCCTGAGAACCCCAAACGGGCTGAGGGAGGGGACAAAGCTTCGCCCTACGGGTTCCTACTCTAACTGGAAGAACAGGGCCTCACTCCACAGAAGCTCGGGGGTGAGAGTAAGTGTACGGGACACCTCCCAGAAAACTCTAGGATGGGGTCACTGGACGCGATGGAACCGTGTGATTTCCAGATGGCAAACCACAGTCCTTTAGGCAACCCTGAGCTCAAGTCATTTCCAAAGGAGACGATTCTTGGGGAGGGACACTGAGGACAGGAAGAGGCTCCTACGCAAATGACTGTCCGGGCGCCCTAGGTCCTTCGCTCGCGCAGCTGCAGCAGTCACTGCGCGTCCCCGCCCCCGATCCTGTGCTCCCCCACTTCCCTCTGCCAGCCAGACCCAGAGCAGGAGCTCCGCCCCGAACGCACCGCCCCAACCCCCAGCGCCTTAAAACCCAGTGCACACCGCCCCGCCGCGCCCCATCTGGCGCACCTCTCCTCTCCTTTGTGTCTATAGCCGCGGTCGTTCTCCCGGCCCTGGTCCCGGCACCATGAGCTTCGGCTCGGAGCACTACCTGTGCGGCCCCTCCTCCTACCGCAAGGTGTTCGGAGACAGCTCTCGTCTGTCCTCGCGCCTTTCTGGGGCTGGCGGCGCGGGCAGCTACCGCTCTCAATCGTTGTCCCGCTGCAATGTGGCTTCCTCGGCTGCCTGCTCCTCGGTCACTTCGCTCGGCCTGGGCCTGGCCTACCGCCGGCCACCGGCGTCCGACGGGCTGGACTTGAGCCAGGCAGCGGCGCGCACCAACGAGTACAAGATCATCCGCACCAACGAGAAGGAGCAGCTGCAGGGCCTCAACGACCGCTTCGCTGTGTTCATCGAGAAGGTGCATCAGCTGGAGACGCAGAATCGCGCGCTCGAGGCAGAGCTGGCCGCGCTGCGGCAGCGCCACGCTGAGCCGTCGCGCGTTGGCGAGCTCTTCCAGCGCGAGCTGCGGGACCTGCGCGCGCAACTGGAGGAGGCGAGCTCGGCTCGCGCACAGGCCCTGCTGGAGCGCGACGGGCTGGCGGAGGAGGTGCAGAGGCTGCGGGCGCGCTGCGAGGAGGAGAGCCGCGGGCGCGAAGGCGCCGAGCGCGCCCTGAAGGCGCAGCAGCGCGACGTGGACGGCGCCACGCTGGCCCGCCTGGACCTGGAGAAGAAGGTGGAGTCGCTTCTGGATGAGCTGGCCTTCGTGCGCCAGGTGCACGACGAGGAGGTGGCGGAGCTGCTGGCCACGCTGCAGGCGTCGTCGCAGGCTGCGGCCGAGGTGGACGTGGCTGTAGCTAAACCAGACCTAAGTTCCGCGCTGAGGGAGATCCGCGCCCAGTATGAGTCTCTGGCCGCCAAGAATCTCCAATCAGCCGAGGAGTGGTACAAGTCCAAGTTTGCCAACCTGAACGAGCAGGCAGCGCGCAGCACGGAAGCCATCCGGGCCAGCCGCGAAGAGATTCACGAGTACCGGCGCCAGCTGCAGGCACGCACCATCGAGATTGAGGGCCTGCGTGGAGCCAATGAGTCCTTGGAGAGGCAGATACTGGAGCTGGAGGAGCGACACTGTGCTGAAGTGGCTAGCTACCAGGTAAGGAGTGCTGTGTAGGGAGTGGCACCCTGTCCCCTCCCACGCATACCCGCACTTTCCCCCACAATTGTGGCCCAAGGAACTGAGGGGAGGGGAAAGAAGGGAAGAGGGAAAGCCTCGACTAGACAAACTAGCCTTGGCAAACAAAAGGCTCTGGGCTCTCCACTGATAATTTTAGGGGCCTGAACGCCCTTTTTCTGCCCCTCATTTACATCCCTTTCCAAAGCCCTTCTAACAAAGAAGCCCTTTGTTTCTCTTCTTCAGAGTCCGAAAATCTAACTCATGCCTACATGTCAGCAAGTGGGAACAAGCACACTTGAGACCTGAAGAACAGTTCCCCACCCGTAGTATGAGTGAGCCCGACGGGGGTGGGTTACACCCTCTCCAGGTTTGGCGGTGCTGTCTCGGCTCTCTGGCTTCTTTTGTTGACTTTGAAAGGCTTTCTGTACGCCCTAGAATATTATTTACAGAGTATGGCCTGCCCTGGTGTTGGGAAAAGAATGCTGAGTTGAACTGGGAGGGGTTCCGCCCCATTTTCTTGACTTTCATCCTCGAAGATTGGGAACCAAGGAGATGGATGATTGGGCTGGTGTAACTGCCAAGCTCTTGCTAGACCCCTCCCCCAACACACGCACGCGGTTTCCTAGTTGACAGAACGATTAATGATACTTCTCCCTAAAGAAAGCTTTCAGCGGTTAGCAAATGAGAATGGTCGGGGCGCTGTCCTCGGTGCTGATCCCGAGTTCCGCACATCTCAGGAATGTCTCCCGTTGCATGTCCCACTTACGACTCTCCAGGCAATTAACTGCTTTGATTTTTTTTTTCTTCTGCAACTCCAACACATCAGTCTTGGCTACCTGCAATCAAAGGTCACCTCATGGACAGCATCAATTTTCATTTTCATGGGTGGCTTAGCACTTAACAAAAACCACTTAATCTGCTCAGCAGCAGTGAGGTCCCACTTGAAAAATGCCCATTTTCTTAACATTTTTCCAATCTAAGTGCATGTGATAAATCAAAAAGATGGATTCTGTCTTTCTATAGACCACTTGTTTTTCATCTTTGCCTATTCTGTAAGTTCCTTTGATTGGCTCTTTCCTCCTTTATTTCTCCAAACAAAGGCCACTGCATCTTCATTTTTGCTATAGCAAACATTCTGGGCTTATGACCACAAGGGCACAGAGGCAGGAAGTGTAGAAAATAATCTAAATAGTGCGGTTCAGATTAAAGGTACAAAAAAAGCTCCTTTGGGTAGAAGCTAATAATTCGGAAACTTGCATTAATTCACGGAAGCTAAGAACAAAGTTTATATTTGATTAAATTAATTAGGTTTGGGGAACATTAATAAAATACAAGAAAGGCGTGAAACCTCAAAAGTATGATGTTAGTCTGGAGATAAAGAATAATTATTGGTGGGCAGGTATTCGTTGTTCATTATAAATGACTTGCTTTGATAAAGGGAGAGAGCTTGCTTGGATCATTTGTTTAGTTAACAATTACTGCACTGTTCAAATACAGACTTTTATTCTGCTTCACGATCTGTAACTTGAACTTTCCACTATGTGGCCCAGCCTCTGGAATGTCTGGGTTAACAATATTTAGTTAATTGAAGCTTCGTGTTTTCTTCTAGAAGCCTCAAAGGATGAGCGAGATGATCTTCTGAAGGGCTAGCCCAGTATTTCTACAAAAAGAATAGCTTACCCACAACTGCCACCTGAACTGGGCTTTGCCATGTCCTCTGTTTGCTTGCCATAGCCCCTTCATTCTGTGAGGCAGTGACAATAGTGTCTGCCTTGTTTTGTTTGCATCAGGAGGCTTTCAGTGTTGGGGAACAGTAGGGTCACGTAGACAGAGTGCACAGGAGAAAACAGAAACTGCGGCGTGTCTGCAGCTCTGCAGTGCTGCCCCATTAGCATTAGCTTTCAGTGCCTCAGTGGACCTGCCCACTGAGTGGAGGAGGTCAGATGACAGCTATTTCCTGCCCTTTGGGACCTAAGACTGAGGAGGGGCTCACGTCTTTACCTGCAGATCCTGAAGGCCTGAAGCCTCACAGGTGTCTTCTGGCTGTTCTAACAATATCAGCAGTGCTGATGAAGATGAAGAGCTTCCTTCTCCACAATGAGATTCAGCCATTGTTTTCTTGCCCTCTCACCCCTTTGCCCCTCCTTTCACTGCAGTAATGAGAGGCCGTTCTCTTTGTTCTGCTTCAGTGACGAGTAGTAGGCCCACTTTCCTTTGCAAGCTTGCCACCTTCCAAGAGGCAGAGGAAGGCTCCATGAAAGTCACGTTTTCCCTGCCCCAGAGAGCTGACAGCCTATATGAGGAGAGAGAGCTTATTGCACTTTGAAAGGGTAAAGAATGATTCAAGGTGACATAGTAAGTACACAATGGTGCATGAGAGGTCCAAATCAGGCAGCAGGAGAGAGAGGCTGAAGAGCTAGGGATTTCATCTTCAAAAACCAAATGCAGCCAGACACCTTCTTTAGCTGGAGCCTTTTGCATTTCTAAAACAGGGCAGTTTGGGTTCCTGCATAGCTGCTACACCACCATTAGAGCCCCCATTCTTCCAAAGATATCTAAGGACATTTTTGAAGGGTACTGGGGCCCCTGGCCCTGCACTATGGCCAGTCTTCGAAAGCTAAAGCTTTCCTTGAAGGACCTTGCTGAACAATCAAGATGACCAGTATTTAATGCTCTCCAGGGAGAGGAGCCAAGTCTGCCCTCTTCTCTCCACTATGAGATTGGAATACAGCCTGATTAAATAGCAGGAAGGGGCTGGTCCCTTGGAGACGGGAGTGGCAGTGCCTCCTTATAAATCTATAGCATTTGATAGATACATTTCTGAAGTCAGAATTCAAGAGAAAAAGCCACATTTAGTCTTTAACTCTTCCACGTGCTTTTTGTTTTGTTTTGTCCTTGCCCCTCTCTACCTCACTGTGTTACAGTCTGCTGGGCCAGCACAGTGGCTCCTTTACAAAAATAAATTGAAACTAGTGGTTCCTAGATCCACTAGTTTCCAAAGGTTGCTTGAGGGTTTAAAAAAAAGATTCTCAACCCCACTCTCGACAATATGGACTCAGTAGTTTGAGTGGGTGTGGCCCAAGGATAAGTGTTTTCAATGAAAAAAGAAACTACTGCATCCTGTTGTTCCTCAGATTGATTTTGGGGTGCACGGACCTAAACCACATTTCCCACTGTAAACAAGTTTATAAAATGCAAGATTTTAAAGTATGGTAGGGACAACAAAAAATGTGGGACTAAAACAAAGACAGGAGGGAGAATAAGGCATATGGGTAGATCACATATAAAAATCCTGTCTCCCCACCTATGTTTATTACACAGAGTAGTGATTCTGGATGGCTGCACTCACTGCTCAGCTGGCTGAGGGCTCCCAAAAGTGATGGAATCCACTGCACCGTTTGTCGTTCCCCTTCACTGCAGCAATGTAGCCAGTTTTCCCTTACCCCCAGCCCACATCCTGCCATCCCTGAAGAAGAAGCTCAGCACCTGTTTTATCTGCTTCAGGAGAGACCCCAGCTGGAGCTGGGAGTGGCTCTCTCTGACTCCCTCTGGCTAAGCCAGCAGTAGGGGTGTGGTTGGGGGAGGGGCAGACCGCAGCGCTCTGCTGAGATTTCGTGAGCAGGAAGCCATCTTTGGCAGAGCTTTTGAAGGGCGAGGCAAGACAGCCTGGTGTAGGGAAACAAAGAGCGCAAACAAAGAGACTAGACGTTGGAGAGCGGTGATCAGCAGTCAGCACGCTTCCTTGTGAAAGGAGCAAAGTCATGCTTTTTGTTTACTCTGATCCATAAAATAGACATGTGAAATGTGCAACACAAAAACTCAAGGAAATCTCACCTGTCTAGAACTCAGCTCCCCAATGGCCTCTTTTTCAGAAAACACAGCTGTGAAACAAAAATAATTTCTTTAGAAAAGGACCTAGTTAATGTGCTGATGAGCCAAAAATATTTATCTCTAAATCACATATTAGGGAGTCGACCCCTCTGAGGCCCCTGTCTATTCATTCTTACTTTATAGGACTGTAAACCACTGTGTGTGGATTTCAAGCCTACAGCATGATAGACCACTGGAGGGACCACTGGAGTCCAGCATTTCAAGGAAGAGTAGCAGCCAATCAGTTCTTTCAGGACAAAGAAAACTAATGAGTAGGAAACACTAATTCAAACACTGCTCTTTGGGGTCATTTAGGGCAGAAATAAACAGCCGGGTATACCTCAGTTGACCTAAAAAATAAAAGACATCACAGAATTATAGAAAATAATTGGATCATAATCGTAACCCACAGTTACTGAGAAAGGTTGAATTATGTTTAATGTCCTAATTAAGAGTGGTACAACCCACTTCAGAAAGGTTTTTATTCAAAATTATTGTGTTTTTTTTTAATTAGTGCTTTAAGGGCTATTCCTCTGACCATTCAGTATTCAAGTTGTATTATACATTGCTTTACTAGTTATCTAAGGGGTTATAGGGAGGGCTCATGATTAATTTGTCCATATGATTTAAAAGGTAGAGAGTCACATGGATTGATATTAACAATAATAAAAGCCACTAACATTTATTCAGCAGTTCCTATGTGACAAGTGCTGTTCTAGTGCCTGTTATCTAATTTAATAGATAATGGGAGCATACAATAATGTGAGGTACATTAAATTGGAATCCCAAATTGAGAATCTCAGAACACCACAGTAAAGAATAAACATTGTCATTTTCCATAGGCAGAAATGGAAGTTTTAAAGAAACTAAAACAGAAAATGGACCAAGGCACATTAGGTATTTGTGGTAGGATGAGAAATGCAACGAAAGACCCTAAAGAAACCCTTCTCCTTTTCCTCACGTGTTTCTCCTGCTGCTTTGCATCATGAGGACACTTCCTTCTTCTTCTCCTTTTTCCTCATCCTAGACCCTTTCCCCCTTACCACAGTTAGTGTAGACTCACTTGCCCCAGTTGCTTCACTAGTAGACTTGCTTATCGGTTCATTTAACCTCACATAGCAACCCTCAAGTAAAATTTCTGGGTAAAAATCCTTTTCAACCCTCATGACCTCTTAACACACTTTGGAACATCTCCACTGCTGTCCAGGATCATGTGTGTTTTCCCCACTGCTCATCATTCCCTGCTCTGTAGCTGTCATTTAATGGAGTCTCTCCTTTGCAGAGTTCCTGTCAATATTTATACAACAGGTAGGTGGTACGAATTTTAATTTTTTTCTGCAGATTCTCTCGATTTGGAAGGTGGCACCCCCTCCTGTATTAATCCTTCCTTTCACCGTGGCTTTATCCTCCTCACACAAGGGGAGTTACAAGGGCCCCTCAGCCCTTTCTACCTTGAGGTTTCTGATAAGTTTATCTGCATCATGATTTCATAAAGTAACTCTCAGTCACTATGCTCTTCATGTCAGCAATGTTGCAGCTGAACTATACGGGTTATCTGCCCACACCTTTTCAGGTCCTGAGAAAAGAAGTGCTCACGCAGCACCATTCAACAGTTGTTCTTTGAGCATCCGCAGTGTGCACTGCGCGAGGCTCTGCCTTCCAGGGTTGTGCCAGACAGAGAGGGTCCCTGCTTCCATGTAAATTGCATTCTAGAGCAGGAGTTCTCTAAGAGGATCACTTTGTCCCCAGGGGACATTTAGTAATGTCTAGAGACATTTCTAGTGGTCACAGTTGGGAGGGAGAGTGTGTGCTACTGGCATCTAGTGGGTAGAGGCCAGGGATGCTGCTAAACATCCTACAAGTCACAGTACAGTCTCCCACAACCAAGCAGTACCCAGCTCAAAATGTCAATAGGGCCAAGGTTGAAAAACTGTTATAGAGGAAGGTGACAAATTAAATTAGTAAACTAGTAAATGAAGAAAAAACTTCAGATAATGATAAGAGCTAAGAGCACAGCAGCCACTTTGAAGTGGGTGATTTCTTAAAAAATTTGTCCTCCCACTAGTGGTAACTTTTTCTTAAGTATTATTATTATTATTATTATTATTATTATTATTATTTTTTTTTTTTTTTAGAGAGAGGGGAAGGGAAGGAGAAAGAGAGGGAGAGAAACATTGATGTGAGAGGAACATTGATCTGTTGCCTCTTGTGCGCCAAACCCGCAACCTACCCATGTGCCTTGATGGGAAATCGAACCAGTGAAGTTTTGCTTTGTGGGACGACACCCAACCAACTGAGCCACACCGGTCAGAGCACTTTTTCTAATTTGAACAATGTTCCTACATGGGCTAGCAGCTGGCCTGGCTTGAGATAAAATAATGTGCAAGATCAGTGTGGAGAGAGTACTTAAGTTGGATACCAGGAAGAACTGAGTAGAGGACATTTGAAATTAAGTTTTGTGTGACATGGAGTGGGCCATGTAAAGACACTCCAGAGCATTCCAAACAGGAAATAGCTAGCCTAGAGGGCCTGGGACAGCAACTTAGTAAGTCTAAAGAGCAAAAGAGAAGGCCAGGGGAGCTGAGATACATTGAGCAAGGGGGAAAGTATAGGCCATATTGAGGAGTTTTAATTTTACTCCACAGGCATTAGAGGATTTTAAGCAGGTAAACAATAGGATCTGCTGTGTTTTTAAAAGATCCTTCTGGCTGCTCCAGAATCACAAATGTAAAGCTATTTTTTTTCTATGCCTGGGTGTGCACCTGGAAGAATTTGGAGCAAAACTATTACATAAATGTAGTTTCTTTAAAAACAAAAGTTATAATTTCAATCTGCCATGTGGATAAAAAAATTTTTCTGGTGTACTTCTGCTTTCTCCTTATCTGTTGTCTAAAATGCTTTCAGTAAAGTGATTGAGTAGCAGACTTCCAGGAAACCATCAAAATGAATGGAGGCAGAGAAGACTTGCTGTCCTGTCTGTGCTTTCTACAGTTGACATTTTCTGAGCCTAAGCTCCTAGCATGAGACTCGGGGTTATGGAAAGGACATACGAGTGAGTTAGCAGCAAATACAACAAGCAAGGAAGGGATGGTAACTATGTGCTCTGTGGTAGACGATCCCAACTCTCACCAAGTCTCCTGGGGACCATTATGAAAAACTGCAGGTGCTGGGACCTCACCCCAGAACAAATGAATCAGATTCTGGGTTGGGTGCAGGGAGGTCTGGATGCTTTAATATGTAGTCAGGGTTGAGAATCCTTGCCTTGCGGAAATCTCAGTGAATTTCAGCTGGTTTAGCCTAAATATTTTGGATATGTCACTTTTCAGGATAGCATTGGGCAACTGGAGAATGATCTGAGGAACACCAAGAGTGAGATGGCACGCCACCTTCGGGAATACCAGGACTTGCTCAATGTCAAAATGGCTCTTGACATTGAGATAGCAGCTTACAGGTACTTCAAAGGGCATGTTCACCCAAGCAAATGCAGTCACCTGGGGCAGTGTGACCCAAACAAGTGGCTCTAGTCTTTCCTACTTTTAAAAACTGTATTGATGAGAGAGAGAGAGGAGAGAGAGAGAGAGAGAGAAACATCAGTTGTTGCTCCACTCATCCATGTTGAGTTGCTTCTTGTATGTGCCCTGACTGGGAATTGAACCCACAACCTTGTTGTTTTGGGACAACACTCTAACCACTGAGCTATCTGGCCAGGGCTAGTCTTTCCTATTTCTTATGGGTGAGGGAGGGCAAGGAAAGATATCACTGGCCCCTTCCGGGTGAGCTGACCCCTCTGTCCCTTGACTTGGGTATATCCCAGCTGCACCTTACTAGTCCTGGTTTTTCTACCTACCTCTGCTAGATTTAAGAGAATAATGAGGGTACGTAGAGGCCGAAATAAGCCCACCAGATTCTAACTTTAAAAGCAGGGTTTATTCAACATAGAAAGTCTTAACAGGTGAGGTATCCCCATGATTCCTACTCAAGGCAATATTCATGTGAACATTTACCTTTAAAAAAATGTAATAACATCAGCTAATAAAAGTTTTTGACTGACTACTATGACCCAGGCACTCTATTAGGTACTGCATTAGAAATGACCTGGGTCTTAGGTCTTATTATTCCCATTCTGCAGATGAGGAAACTTGAAGTGTGGACTGTGTAAGTTGCTCATGGTCACCATGCTGGTAAATGGAAGAGCTCAGAGTCAACTCCAGATCTGTCTGAGCATTTTTTCTTCTCTGTTTCTTTCCACTATGTATACGACTTCAAAGCAAAGCTCCAAGAGTATTTGATAGTGTCTTGAGTTTCTGATTTTAAAGAAAGGATGCGAAAAACCATTCATTTTGAGAAACAAGGTATTGGGGTCACTCTTTTGTGATGCCATTTAGGCCAGCCTGAGAAAAAGTCTGGCACCTGAACAGGCTCACTCACTGGTCTTTGACATCACTGTTCCACTCCTCTGTGCCCCCGTGCACTGAAAAAGTACAGATCTCAAGTTCAGGCTGCTTTAGGCACTTCTTTCCCCCTCTGTGGACTTTGCACCTCCTTATTCCTATTGCACTTATGATGTCGATTAGCAAAATTGCTTTTCCCTGCAGCTTTGTAGACTCTAAGTGCCAAAAATGGGGATGATGAGGCCAAGGGGAATCGTAGGGTTTTCCTTGGTTAATTCATTTGTTTTAGGATCTAGGATAGGTTTCCCTTTGACAGTACTTTAAACACAGGTGGTGTGGCAGATGTGTGTGTGTGTGTGTGTGTGTGTGTTGTATACGAGTGAGCAAGCATGCACGTGCTGGATGACTCCAAGTCTTTGAGCCTTGAAATTCAATATTTATTCATCAATCTCATGAATAACTGCAAAGTGTTATAGAATCTTTCTGAAATGAATAGGAGCTGCTGGGTTAATTAACTTCTTTTTTTTTTAAAGTTGCAAGTTGGCTCCCTGAGATTTTTTTTCTCTGTTCGGTTTACAGGAAACTGCTGGAAGGTGAAGAGACACGTTTTAGCACCAGTGGATCAAGCATTTCAGGGCTGAATCCACTTCCTAATCCAGGTTATCTGCTCCCACCCAGAATCCTCAGTTCTACAACCACCAAAGTCTCATCCACTGGGCTGTCTCTTAAGAAAGAGGAGGAGGAAGAGGAGGAGGGGGCTTCTAAGATAGCCTCTAAGAAAACCTCCCAGATAGGGGAAAGTTTTGAAGAAATATTGGAGGAGACAGTAATATCTACTAAGAAAAACGAGAAATCAACTATAGAAGAAAGCACCATTTCAAGCCAAAAAATATAATTCTGTTGCTTAAAAAAGAGTTCATGCTTAAAGAGGGGATAAATTGCATTTGACTTGTTAAACAGCCTATTCCTGAACCAAAACACCTATCGCCACTCTAAAATGTCTCCAAGGCTTCAGTCTCATATTTAGCGTCGAACACCTACAGTCTCTAATAAGAAAACCACCCCTTAGATCGGAGCAAACTGCAGTTCTAGGGCCCTCACAGAGGCGTTATCTAAGAACACAGCTTTCTCACCTAAAGCTCAGACTTTACAGTGATAGATGATTCAGGGACAGAGGCAGTACAAACTAAGGTGCTAAATCTGTGATCATCATCATTGGCTGTGAATTGAAATGAAAGCCCAATTCATTCACTATAACCAGCCATTATCCAGCTATATAATCTCATTCTAGATACATAAAATATAAGATCACTGCCAAAGAGAAACTAATGGTCCACACCCGACACCACTCACTCTGACAGAACCGTTTCGCAAATGATAGGTGTTTGTTTAATGGACACTTCTCTTCCCGTCCCTCCTCAATTCCATAGATCCTTTTCTTCTAGTCAGAAACAAAAAAGGCTACTGTAGTATTTTTCCCTTTTAAACACATTTAGGTTCTCGTCAAAAGAACTTACCTGCTTTAGCTCTCTTTGCCGAATGGGTAAAATGTAAATGCATGTTGAGCATATCTATAATCATATCTTTCCAATTCTGTAGGTTAAAAAGAAATGGCCATGATAAGTTTTAAGGGTTGCCCCCAACACATAAAATAATAAAGACTCCCTAGATTTTAGGCTTTTCAGCTTATCGAATCCACTTAATTAGGAAAAAATGAAAACCCTACTCAATTAAGAATGTAGCTTTTCACCTTAATGTTAGAAACACAGTAATAGTTACCCCAAGCTGTGATCAAGGTGACCTTAGATTTAGTAAGATAAGCTAGAAGAGGTGAGTATTTGTATGAATGGAAAGGTGAAGGTCTCATTTATGTGTATCGGTTCATTCGTGGTGATATAGAGTTAGCGGTCTCATGCCCTTACCTTTAGACAGAACCCACGTATTCCCTGTCCCACTAGTCTAGGTCCTGAAGAGGTCTTGTTTTCAGTCTCCTATGCCTCCTAAGAGTGTTAAGTGTGGGTTATGTCATCACCAGGACACAATGCT
The DNA here is from genome assembly GCA_007922815.1 of Macrotus californicus. Taxonomy (NCBI): domain Eukaryota; kingdom Metazoa; phylum Chordata; class Mammalia; order Chiroptera; family Phyllostomidae; genus Macrotus; species Macrotus californicus. Next base: position 70,090 of record VMDR010003286.1, read on the forward strand.
ACTGCCCCAAAGCAAAAGAAGTTTCTTCTGGTCAATCAACACCACCAGCAAATATAAAAAAAAAATCTTTCTCTTTTCTAAACGAGTCTTGCCCAACAGTTTGCCCACTGCTGCACGGCTGGTTGGGGGGCTCTCCCCCGCGGCAGACAGAGACACTCAGACCGGAGAATGTGCACGCATGCGCCTGCCCACTTGCTAGGAAGTAGACTCGGAAGCACCTACTTCTCATCTGCCCGACTGCGTAGCAGCTGCATTGCCCGACCTTCCACATGTGCCAAGTTTGATGCAGAACTAATTCTCTGCCAGCAGCCACTTCACCAGAGCTACAGAGTTGCCACGTATGTCTCTGTCACACTTCTCCATTAAGAGCTCGTTGGTGATAAGGACATGATGCTTTCACCGAACTTTCTTACACTAGCACACGCTTCCATAGTTCAAGGAACTTGAAAGCTACTTCTCTCTTCCTCCTTCCCCTCACTCCATCCCTGTCCTTACTCCCCACACTTACTGTAAAACGTTAGTAAATTAAGAATTAAAAGTCACATGAATCCCAGCAACTTGCGTTCTGTGCTTTCTGTGGTTTCAGCTGAGAGAAGCACGGTTTTGGTGCCGCGAGACAACTGCCCTCCCCAGATAATTCGGAAATCTTACATTCTCCGTTCTGTGCATCCACACTTAGGTGTTCCCCCGCTCCCCGCCAAAGCCTGGGGGCTACAGTCTGCATGTGTTTCAGCGTGGCCAGAAACACGCAGTGCACTGAGTGAGCCATTCGTGGCAGGGAGTGGGCAGATCAAATCAAATCAAATGCTGAAGGATGCTGCATCCTGCGCCTGGCTAGCGCTTTTTCTAGCTCATCTTGGTGACGATTCCGAGAACAAACTGGCAGAATACACATGATATGAAGTCCTTCCAAACAGTTAAGGATCTTGTTTCTTTGAAAAGGGGGTTACAGTTCTGTGGAACCCAGATATTTAGGGAGAACATGGGTAGCAATATTAGAATCTTCCTCTACTGTAATGATTCTTAATCTATTTGGGATTGTAGACCCCTTGGAGAAAGTTATGAACCTTTTCCCAGAAAAAATACACACGCAAAATTTTGTATAAATCAAGGGGCTTGTGACTCCTCCAGGACTATCTGTTTCTGATGCCCAGAAGTCCGTAAACGCCAAGTTGAGATTCCCTAAAGCTACGCCAGGTTCCAGGGCAGAGACTGCAGTGAGAGACGTATGAATGCAACTCAGCGGATGCTCATGGTTGAAGCTGAAGCTTTGCTGAATCCTGAACAGTACTGTCGTTCTCAGTCCATCTGGCTTGGGCACTTGTGTGCCACTCAAAGATACATTACTGGTACTGCTGCCAAGAAGGGATCTGTTTGTCATGCACTAACAATGAGAGTTTCATCATAATCAAAACATCTTTTAGAGCCTGTTAAGGAACAATAGTCTCATCGATACTTGGGTTTGCAATATAGACATTTGTTGTTGCTTCTAAGAATACTGTTTAGTTAATGAACCCTCCTCTACGCCAAACCAGAGTCCTTTTATTTCATTTATATAATCTCTGGCTCTGGCTAATTTGTATCTCCTATTGTGAATGAGTTGCCACTAATCATGATGAGCTCACTTTTAAAAGAAAAACATTAAAAGCATCTTTTAAAAGAAAGACACTAAAATCAGAACACTTACAGGAATAGGGAAACATGAGGCAGGGAGAAGGGCAGGAAAGCAAGTAATGCCAACTGCTACCACAGGACAACGAAGTGAGCCGATGAGATTGTGAGGCCGCTTGTCTGCAAAGCACATTAACGATATCCAAACATGACTTTTAGATTCATTAGATAACGAGACTTTCAGATTCATCAGATGAAAAGAATGGTTACTTCATAGATCAAAGGACTTCTATCGACCTCCTAGAAGATGATTAGATTGCCCTCACGTTTTATGCTGATATTGCAGAGGCTTAATAGGTGGGGGTTGGGACTAGCTCAAATTTATACATTCTTTCTTACAATCCTCAGACTTACTCATTTGTAAACTATAATTACAGGTATAATTTATTCAGAACCTACTTATAATGTATCAGACATTGTACTAGGCAGTGAACATAGAATTATATCATCTAAAGCTCACAACCATTCTTCATGTGTAGCATTTGTGTATCTGCTTCAAGAATGAAGGAATAGTCTTGGCCCTCACTGGTGTGGCTCAGTGGGTTGGGCATCGTCCCAACTGAAGGTCACGGGTTGATTCCCAGTCAGGGCACATGCCTGGGTTGCAGGCCAGGTCTTGAGTTTGGGGTATATGAGAGGCAACCAATCGATGTTTCTCTCCCTCCCTCCCTTTCCCTCTCTCTAAAAATAAGTAAATAAAATCTTTTAAAAAAAGAATAGACATTTGGAATTACAAGGTTAACACCCTTGTCCAATGTCACACAGTAAGGAACAAAGCTGGGATTTGAACCTCGGTTTTCTGGCTCTGCAGGGTTTGCTTTTCTTTCCCTATGTTGCCTCTCTATGTAAAAGGAAAGTCCCCTCACTTGAGGGAATAGAAATATTTTTGTCTTATTTTTCATTCTTCCTTACCAGGTTTCACTTAAGGTTTCTAGGCCTCAAAAGCCCTTGGCAACACCCAGTCCCAACGGGCAAATTGCTGTACTTCACAGACATCCTGAGCCCACTGCCTCCCTGCGTTGCAGTGAGGTGGCAGCAGCTCAAACCGGGCCTCTGGGCCCATCCAGCCAAGAGTCATCTCTGCTCCTGTTAAAAGTTAAATAGAATCGGGAGCTATTTACCTATTTTTTTAAGTTTAAAAAATTCTGCAAGAAATTCTGTAACTCATCAAAGGGCCTAGAACGGACAGTTCCTGAAGAGGTAATAAATCCAGGATACTTGGAAATAATTTCACTGTACTGGCTAAAGGTGGGGAGGGCAAGATGTGAGCAATTGTCTGGAAACTAGATTCCAAATTTTACATCCAGAAATAGAGCAAATCACACATAGCCCTGGGGACAAGCCTCTAGGACCTAACTGTGAACACAAACGGGCAGCCCAGAACAGTGGTTCTAAAGGCAAACATGAAAGTTTTTTACGAGGCGGAGGACCCCCCAGAACCAGAATTATCTTCTAGAGGGCAGGGCCCTTGTAGTCCAGGCTTCCCCCACTAGGTGAGTGTTCTAGGAACCCATCTGTATCAGTGTCTGAGCTGGCGTTGTTGTGAGAGGCTGCGATTGGCTTCTGTGACTTTTTTTTGAAGACTCAGCGTGTTTGCCTATTCCGTAATGGATGATTTACAAACACCTCTGCCCACACCTTACTGAGTGTTCAGCAGTGTTTGACCAAAAATGGCATGACCCCTGTGGCCCACCCTCCCCATTCACCTGATCTTACCCCAAGCGACTTTTTTATTTTTGTTTCCCTGGATGAAAAAAATCCTCAAAGGGAAATGTTTTACAGATGTGGAAGAGATGAAACAAAAAATGGCAGAAGCACTAAAAGGCATCAAAGTCAATGAGTTCAAAAACTGTTTGGAGCAGTGGAAAAAATGTCTCAACAGGTGAACTCCATCAAATGGAGAGTACTTTGAAGGTGACTGAAGTTTAAACATGTGAGAATAAATACACAATTTTGTAATACATAAATTCCGGGTTTCTGGGGGCCCCCCTCTTGTAAATGTATTGAATATTTAAAAAATCTATTGGAACAGAAAGCAGATGGGCAGTGCCAGGGCTGAGAGGGGGTAGAGGGAGTTTCTATTCAACGGGAAGGGAGTTTTACTTCCAAGTGATGGAAATGTTTTAGAACCAGACAGAGGTGGTGGCTGTACAGCATTGTGAATGTACTAACTGCCACTGAATTATTCACTTTAAAATGATTAATATTCTGCCATGTACATTTTTCCTCAATTAAAAAATCCATTGATAGAGAATGTATGGAACTATCAGAAAAATATAATTACAAAGTCTACTCTACCTTCTGCTCCAGCTGAGACCATTATGCACAGCCACCCTGGGTCAATCCGAGTTAGAAGCAATTCCATTAGGACAACAGAAGCCAGAGCTAATAAGAGTATTGATTTCAAACCAGAGCCTGAAGAAAATGTCCAAAATCTCCTTGAGCATAAATCACTTACGAGCATCCATCACCGATTTACAACCAATATTATTTTTATTATCATATCATCAGAAATCTCTAAGGTCCTGAAAAACATTTAAGTCATAAGATTGCATTTTTTAAAAATCACATAAATTGGTGCACCTGAAAGCA
>VMDR010003287.1:0-74430 GCA_007922815.1 Macrotus californicus
AGAACAGAGAGCCCAGAAATAAACCTACACCTTTATGGTCAATTAATTAATACTTGACAAAGGAGGCAAGAGCGTGCAATGGAGTAAAGACAGTCTTTTCAATAAATGGTGTTGGGAAAATTGGACTGGTACATGCAAAAAAATAAAACTACACAAGAATAAACTCAAAATGGATAAAAGACTTAAATGTAAGTTGTGAAACCATAAAAGTCCTACAAGAAAACATTGGCAGTAACATCTCGGACATCCCATGCAGCACTATTTTTGCCTATATATCTCCTAGAGCAAGAGAAACAAAGGGAAAAAAAACAAAAACAAATGGGACCACATCAAACTTAAAAGCTTCTGCACAGCTAAAGAAACCACCATCAAAATGAAAGGGGAACCTACTGAATGGGAGAACAAATTTGCCAATGATACATCCAATAAAAGGTTAATTTCCAATTATATAAAGAACTTACATGACTAAACACCAGGAAGACAAACAATCCAATTACAAAATGGGCAAAGGACCTGAATAGATACTTCTCCAAAGAGGACATACAGATGGCCAATAGACATATAAAAAGATGCTCAGCATCACTAATCATCAGAGAGATGCAAATGAAAACCACAATGAGATATCACCCCATACCTGTCAGAATGGCTATCAGCAATAAATCAACAAACAAGGGCTGGTGAGGTTGTATAGAAAAGGGAACCTTTTTTTGCACTGTTGGTGGGAATGCAGACTGGTGCAGCCACTCTGGAAAACAGTATGGAATTTCCTCAAAAAATTAAAAATGGATCTGCCTTTTGACCCAGTGTTCCCACTTCGGGGGGTATATCCTAAGAATCCTGAAACACCAGTTAGAGAGAATATATGCACCTCTATGTTCATAGCAGTGTTATTTACAATAACCATGGTCTGGAAACAGCCCCTGTGCTCATCAGTAGATAAGTGGATGAAAAAGCTGTGGTGCATTCACACAATGGAAACCTTTGCAGCTGTAAAAAAGAAGGAAGTCTTACCTTTTGTGACAGCATGGATGAACCTGGAGCTTATTATGCAAAGTGAAATAAGCCAGTCAGAGAAAGACAAATACCATATGATTCACTTATATGTGGAATCTAATGAACAAAATAGAAACAGAGGCATGGATACATGGAACAGACTCATAGCTGTCAGAGGGGAAGGGAGAAGGGGGACTGGATAAAAGAAGGTGAAGGGATTAGTCGTAGAACATACATGCGTGACCCACAGACACACTCAGCCATGTGGTGATGGCCAGAGGAAAGCAGGGAGGGGGCTGCGTAGAGGCGGGCAAAGGTGGGCAAGTGGGGACAGCTATAATAGCATCAACAATAAAAATAAAGTTAAAAAAGAAAATTTGAAAATGAAAATGACATATGAAAATCTGTGATGGAATTACTCAGACTTCCACTATGGCCCAGGCTACGTTTGATTTTGGTGCATGTACCATACGTATTTTGAAAGAGTTTGTATTCTGAAGTTCTTGTGTGAGTTTATATGTACACATGTTTGGTATTCCTATTACTTAAATCTTCCACATTTACATAATTTTCTTTTGCCTCCTTACTCTCCTTTTGAATAAAGCATGTTAAAATTTCCCATTCTGGTTATGAATTTCTCTATTTCTCCTTAGAGTTGAAGCATTTTTGCTTAATGCAATTAAAGATGGTATTATTGCACTGAAATTTACAATTGGTTTTATCTTCCTGGTGAACTGACCCTTTTATCATTAGAAAATGTCCGGTTTATAAAATTTCTTATCTCAGGACTGTGAGTGATGTTTGTATAGCCAGCTAGACAGCCTCACCTTGATAAACGTTTGTGTGGTATCTCTTTCCATCTTTTCACTTTAAAATTTTCTTTATCCTTGTAATAATGATGTGTCTCATAAATAAAAAAAAAAAAAGCAGATGCTCATTTTTAAATGGACTTTCTTCTATGTTTTTTTAGCCGTGAATTTAAGTTGTGAGAATATATATTTCTTTCAACCTGGGACTCCCCTTAATAAAGTAATTTTTCGTTGAATGAAAAAGGCAATAAGTTGTATAAACATTTGTATTTTCTTTCTGAATTTCACCAGTGCAGAAACAGCCACTCACCCTGGAAGAGACAGGGGCATTTTGCAAAAGGACGATGCAGGTGGGGAAATCCTTAGCAAGGTTCTGCTCTGCCCTGGAAATTTCGGTTGCATCTGGAAGTCAGGGCGGCCCATCCAGCCTGGCTTTCTTCTACCACAAGTTCTGTGGATTGCTCTACCTATTTCCTTTCTGTTGCTGCCATCTGGTTTTCTTCCTTGGAACCTTCCTGTTGCCTGAAAAGAGGGACTTGGTAACCCGGAGTCTTTGTCTGCCCTCCAGTCTTGGGGCCCCCTAGGCGTTATTAGTGGTTGCCACTAGAAGCTGCTCTAACAAGTGCGGGGGAGGCACAAGGAGATGGAGAGTCTTTAGCCAAGGACAGTCATCAAAAGCGAACAAAGGAACCAGGCCTACTTTAGGGTTAGGTCTCTCCCAGGCGGCTTCACTAATGCATCAGTCATATTTCTTCTGAAATTAACCTGTCTCCTTTGCCACTCCTTCCCCTTCTCTCTGTGAATTCCCAGGGGTAGTGTTCATGTGTTTCTCTCTTTCTTTTCTTGTATAAGGAGGCCTGTCCTTGTTCTCAAACCAGCTGCTAAAGTAAGAGTCATCACCCCTCACAGGAAATACCAGATGGATGTGTTGTTACCTCTTATCATACAGGGAGGTCACTGGGACTGGTTTCTGATGGAGCCTGCTGGCTTGGCTTTCTCTACTCCCGTCTTGCAGCACAGGGGGAGTGCAGTTTCCAACTGTAATCCCTCTGTCTGCTGTAAGTGTCCGCACTTGCCAACCCTCATTCTATTGCTTGTTTTACCCCTGGACCAGTCCAGGCCCTAGAAGAGTGATAGGGCAAGCAGAAGGGACAAGGGCTTTGGGGCTGAGAGGGGCAGCAAGGCAGAAAGGTGGGGGAACAGGTCTCTGTGGAACAGTCTTGGGGGGATTGTCACATTGCTGACAAGCATCTGTCTGATGCCAACCACTGGGGTCCCCTACCCTGAGACATGGTAGTTAACTGAGCTAAGGTTTTGTATGGTTGGTTGAATAACTGAATCCTTCAGCAAACGTTTACTGAGCTCCCTGGGTGTCATATACCATTCTGGGGAGGATGGGAGGGGGTGAAAGGAATACAGGGAAAACCTGTCTTCATCCCCCCTGTCGCTTGGTAGAGAGCAGGACTTTCAGGAACTAGGAGGGACAAACAAGCTTTGATCTCTGCATGAGAGAAATGTCTGCAACAGGAAATGCTCTGGGAGAGGGATCAGAGCTGAGTACCTTAACCACAGCAGAGGGGGCTGGGCAGTCCATGGGTAGCAGGTACTCAGAGGAAGCACAGAGTCTGGGAGTGGAGTCTGACCGAAGAGTTTGCCTCTACTTGAAGTTTTATCTAGAGCTGAGAAATGGAGGAGGTACAGCACCAAACACACTGCATGGTACATAATAGGTGCTCAATAAAACGGCACTTTCCTTTTCTCCTTATTATTTCTCTTTACCTTTCTCCCTTCTCTTTTATTTTTATTTCTTTCCCTTCCTCCATTCTTTCCTGTATCAAATTGGACTCTACCTCTCTCTCCCTTCTTAGCATGAGTTGGAGCAGTGGTTGGCAAACTTCTTGCAAAGGACTGGCAGTCAATATGTTAGGCTTTGCAGGCCTGACAGTCTGTCACACCCACTCAGCTCTGCTGTTGTAGTGTGAAAGCAGCCCTAGAGAATACCCAAGTGGATGATTCCAGTACAACTTGTTATGGGCACTGAAATTCGAATTTTGTATATTTTTGCATGTTACTAAATATTATCTTTCTTTTGATTTTCTTCCATTACTTAAAAACACAGAGAACATTCTTAGTTTGCAAGCTGTACAAAAACCATGGAGTGGATTTGGCTCAGGGGCTGTGGTTTGACTTAGAGCAATAGTTCTTAAATTTGGGGGGTTACAACCAACCCCTCTGAGGACCCAAGGAGAGCTTCACACTCACTCCTTCGTCCTGCAGTATGTCTGAGGTCTCTCACACCCAACCCCAGGAGCTGCAGCCAAGAGCGCCAGGAGGTCCCACCGTCAAGGAGCTTGTATTCTAAACTCTAAATAAGCAAGCAAAGCAAGACCTCCTAGGTGATACGAAATTATAAACAGGGTGCTAACGGGAACTGGGGGGTAGAAGGGAGTGATACTGATGTAGCTAAGGAGGTCGGTTGGAGCAGGCTTCCCTGAGGGTGAGAACTTGGAGTTGAACCTGAGCTATGATGAGAAGGGGGCATCTGTGAGAAGAGATGGAGCAGCAAAGCCCATGCAGAGAGGTAGCCAGTGGGGCCTGAGTGCTGTGATCCAGGCTGGGCCGAAGGAGAGGGTGACAGAGGACAGCCAGGGGCCTCTACATCATGATAAGAGTTTACTGATGCCCCAGGCAAAGCAATGCAATAAACAGGAAGTGAGCAGAGGGTTTTAGGGTGAGACATGACAAGGTCTGATTCTCATCATTTTAGCTGAGCGTGGAAGCCCATTTCTAGGAAGGTACTTAGATGCACATTCCCAACCATTTTGCTAGTTGTGTGTATTTTCAGAAGTTCAAAGGTCTCCCTGAAAGTCTCTCTAAGGAAGTCCAAACCTCAAGTAAAAAATCCCAGCTTTATAGAAAGGAAAAGATGGAGTCCACACTCTCAAAGGACATGATCTTCATGTCCCCTGGAAGGCCCTTCTTCTACCTGGTGTCCTTGATGGCCCACCTTAGGTGGGGCTTGCTGGGAAATGGTGGGAGGGGGCTGCTTACTTACTACAAACCCCAGGTAAGAGTTGCTACATTTGCAGTTCTTATCTGATGGCAGCTACACAGGTCAGGGTCTGTACAGAAACCCTGGGAGGGGGGTGGAGGTTGGGTGAAGAGAAAACGTCAACCCTCTCCCTCCCAGGTCTTGGCTGTCACCCCACCCCCCACCCCCAAACGTCTCCTACGGCCCTTCCCAACAGCACCCCCTGCCAATTAATGCAAAACCAAACCTCTTGGCTTTGCCCTCTGGGCCCATGACCCGGGGGCTATGCTCCTGGGTCCTCCTTGCACAGAGAACTGGGCCCTGAGTCAGGCTCTCTGCTCCAACCCAGTGGCCACCTGTGTTCCTAGGGAACTTTGGAGGCTGGGAAACCTTCAAAAAGCAGTTAATCACTAACTAGCTGGAGATAAGGGAGGGAGAGTGAAACAATGGAGAAAATGCCCAACCCAGAGCTTAGAGCGTCCCTGCCTGCACATGCCAGGACCCCACCCTCCCTGGGGAGCTGGGATCAGACTAAGGTTGCTCCCTAGGGAGGAGGGATGTGCAGTCTTGGCGGGGCTGCAGCCACCTGGGACTGAGGGTCTGACTGCGGCCACTGCCCCTTCCCCATGGGCCCTTTCCTTCAGCTAAGCCTCAGCTCCGAGGACACATGGGGAAGGTCCCCAGGGGGGCTCCCTTTATCTTTAAGGTCAGGGTCTGAAATTCAGAGAGGCCCATTTGTTATGCCAGCCGGTGCTAGACAGGTGACCAAAGATAAATCAGTCAGGCTCCCTGCTGCCCTCAGTGAGCTCGTGGTGGGAAGTGGGGGACAGAGGCAGACACAGTCTACCTGTGAAACTGGTGGCGGGGGGAAGACAGACAAGGGGCATCTAGGAGGGAAGGGTCAGCCCTACCTGGGGAGGTCAGGAAGGGCACTCACAGTCATTAATGGAGGAACTGCCCATGTTAGCCGCACATGTTACCCTAGGCTTGTCCCACATATTCTCTCTAACCCACAACCCCCTGCATGGGCGCTGTTAGCCCCCTTTACAGATTAAGAACTTGGTGATTTACTGAAGATACACAGTGGGTCAATTCTGGAGCTGGGATCTGAACTCGGGGCTCCCTGACCTTAAATGACATCACTTTCCAGCTGCCAATTTCCCATGGCTGATGTCTAAAATGTTCTCGGTAGAATATTTTTGCCGTCAGCCAGAGACTTGAATTCTGGGGAAAACAGAAGTTCCAGACTTCCACCCAAGCTGCTAATAGCCATTCAAGCCTTAATGTAAGTGATGATGTTTATGCTGCTGGGGGGTGGAGGAAGGTGGGGAGTGGGTGCTGAGAGCAGAGAAAAGGGGTTCCCTAGCCAGAGCAAAATGAGCCAACCTTTGGGCACCTGTTTCCCTTTTCCCCAGTTTTCTTAGGCCCCTGCTGACCTCATGGGCCCAAAGGGCTTTTGATTTGTCTTCCGAGAACTCCCCTAATAAACACGCCAGCCCTCTTCCCCGATGGTATCAGCAGAATTCCACAGTTACCTCATTATCTTTATCACCCGCCTGGCTCTTCAGGATCTCGGAGATCTTGAAAGCTCTGAGAGAAAAGGAACCCAAAGGACAGCCAGCTGGAACCTCAGCCCTGAAAGGCTGCCTATGGCAGCTGCCTCTGCTCAGCTTTCCCAGCCTCACAATAGCGGGGTGGGGGTGGGGGTGAGGTATGCTTCGGGCTGTTCCTACCGTCATCTTGGCTGGGTGAACTCATTCTGTGTGGTCTCGGGGCTGTTCCAGGGTGGTTTAAACCAAGGCTAGCCTGATGCCAGAGAAGAATGTGTTGATTCTTCTAGGGTGGGGGTCTAGGGCAGAAGGAGGGCTGCCTTCCTTACTATAAGGTAGGCTCTCTTTCTACCTTCTGATAACAGCCGAAGACGTTGGAGTGCCTGATATGTGCCAGACGCTGGGCAAAGTGCTTACCACATGTGAACAAATGAAACCCCCCAGTAACTCCGTAAGGCATTAACCATTATCACCACTCACCGTGGCCCCATTGCACAGGAAGTAAACCCAGGCCCGGTAACTGGATCAAGAATACACTGCTGCTGAGTAGCAGAGTTGGACTTCAAATCCAGGCACTCTTGTTCCAGGTCATGGTCTGGGGCCAGCTGGGTCAGAATGACCCAGAAGCATGCTAGGAATGCAGAATCTCAGTCCATCCCAAACTACCTGAATCAGTACCTGCATTTTAACACGATCCCAGATGACATCTGAGGCATTCCAGTCTGAGAAGCGCTGCCCCTGCTAAATTATATGCTCTCCTCCCAGTTGGAGATTTGGTTCTCAAGCTGTTCGTTCATTCAAGCGGTGAATAATTCCTGAGCTCTGGACACTGTGCCAGGCCAAGAGACACACCCTCACGGAAACTGTTGGCCATGTCCTTCGCATGGAGTGGGGCTAGGTGGTGCGAGCCAGTGTGAGCCAGGAGGCGGGCAGTGAGACTGTGGCTGAGCCTTTCCCCTTCCTTGGTCCCAGGTTCCGAGGGAAGTAAAGGACTTCAGTGTAGGGGAGATGGGAGTGCTCCCCACCGGTGGAGAGAAATGTCTTTCCCAAACCCCCTCATGCACCATACAAGGGTCCCCGATGGCTCCTCTCAGGGGGCCTCTGTCCCCTCATTTATTTCTCTTGAAGAAATCCTGTCTCACATCTGTAACTTTGGCCACATGTGCAGTGTGGGTGGAAATCAGGATAGGGCGCGTGGTGAGGACTGACTGAGAATCCTGGCCTCTGACTTTAGAGACCTTGTGTTTTGAAGGGGAAGGGGCATAGGTTATTTGGGGGCTCCCTCTTGCCTCTTGTCCTGCAAACCACTTTGAGACCCTTTTGGTTACGGAGATACAAACCACTCCTCTGTCAACACTAGCCAGTATTGCTTTAGCTTTCCAAGTCAGCCTCTGCAGAACGCCCTTTCTGTATCTCATGTCACAGAATGCTTCCAACAACCTGAGGATGCGAGGACACGCAGGAACCATTGTGACTCCCAATTTACAGCCAAGATGACAGAGCCTTAGACTGGTTCAGCCTCTTTTCTAAGGCCTCTCAGCCACTTCCTCCTTGTGAATGCAGGATTCGAATCCAAGTTTCCTTAACTCCAAAGCCCACGTACTTACTGTCCTGATAAGATAATTGCGGGCTGTCGCTCAGCCACAAGGGAAGGATACTGAGCAGGTGTTTCCACCAAGAATGTCAGCTTCCAGATTCAGCTGAACTTCAGGCTCTCGGAAGGAGCACAAAATCCAGCTTTCCAGGCCCCATCTTTCTGCTGGAACCCAGGTACCTTATATTTCGGTAACGCCCCCTCAGTTGTTTCTGAGGGACCCATTGACCTGGGGAGAAACTGGTTCAGTGGGGGCTGGACACAATTCTTCCTCAGAGCAGGAGGGGCTTGTTGGCTTCTGAGAATGAAGGGTAATTAACTTGAAGGGAGCTCCCTGCCAGTGACCTTTGCCCTCAGTGAAAGTGTGGAGCCTGAGATAAGGGAGATAAATCATTGGCAGTGGGCAGGACAAGGGCGGGGTGGCTCCAGACCTAGCTCCTGTGGCTTCTCTCTCAGACAGTGTGGGGGGGAGCCCAGGGGGGGCTGGAGGGAAGTGGGGGGACAGGGTGACAGGTGTGGGATAAATGAAAGGATTAATCAGTGACCTTTTGGGTTATCTCAATTCTGGTTCTTAAAGGGCCAAGAAAAAGGTGACATGAGCTTTTTGGGTATTGAGATGTAGCCAGACTCTTGACACTGCCAAGTTCAAATCTCCTAACGTCCAGTGCTTGGCTGCACCCATTGACCATCTGTGTTACCAGCCTCTTAGATCCATCTTTACAATGACTCACTGGCAAAGAGAATTTAAAACGTGGTTGTATCACTGCTTTTAATGGAATATTAGCATCACTTATTTGAAAACCCACCAATGAGATTAACTTCACACTGGATCCTGCAGCCATGTCCATTTTGTTGAAAGGGGATAGCCGCAGACTGGGGCCTTCTTTAAAGTCTGTGAAGAGCTGACAGCCTTGGAAAGGGTGCACATTTCTCACTATGGGATTCAGTATGGTTGAATCCCAGGTCAACACGCCATCCGATAGCCACTTATAAGTGCAGCACCAGAATGCAACATCCATGAGGACAGGTTTGTTTTTTTTTAATCCTCACCCAAGGATACGTTTATTGATTTTTAGAGAGAGAGAGGAACATCAGTGTGACTGGTGATCAAACCCACAACCTAGATATGTGCCCTGACCGAGATTGGAACCCGCAACCTTTTGGTGTACAGGATGATGCTCCAACCAACTGAGCCACCAGGCCAGAGCTGTGTTTTTTGTTTGTTTGTTTGTTTTTGTTTTTTAATGTCTTAGTCACTGCTCTATTCCTAGAGCCTGGAGCAGTGCCTGGAACATACTCGGTGCTCGTGTATTTAGTGACAGTGTGAACTGTGGGGCATGTGGACTGGGTTGTTCCATTTCCTCTCTTCTCTCCGGATGGAGAAGCAGAATGTACAACAGTGGAGGGCAGCAGACTGGGAAGCAAGTATGGTGGCTCCCTGATTCTAGCCTAGCCACTCACGTAGGGCTCAGCTGACCCTGAGTCAAGTCAGTTTCTGCCCCAGCCTCAGCTTCCCCAGACCGGCTGCATGTGTCACCCGGTGGTGCTGCACGCAATGAGATCATGGGTGGGTGAGGACTTCATGTGCCGTAAAGCCTTGTGCTCGGGGGTGGGGTGGGGTGGGGGTGGTGGGGGTGGGGCTTGACTTGACTGTAAATGGCAAGGGAGATGCCTGGTTGGGACCTTGATGACTCTGTGTGCCAAAACCTGCTTCTGGAACATTTTCTTTGTCTTTTTCCAAGGAAGAACCCACTTGCTTTCCTTCCCCGAGCATTAGGCAGTCATGCCGACCTGGGATTGCAGTCAGACCTTACACTGTTGAGTCCGGTTTCTGTGTTCTACTGACCTCTGGGAAGGGTGACCCAGGGAGGCTGTGAGTACTCATTTTTAGTGGAACCATTATTAAACTACCAGTAATATTAATAATAATATACACCTACTAATCATGTAAGGAGACACTGACTGGTCTATGATTGAGCCAGCCGCCTGGAGGCAGGAATGGATTCCTGGCCTCGTGAGCCAGGTCACAGCCCTCTGGTCCCATTTCCACCTTGTAAACCTAAGGATGTTCTGCTTTTCCCACTGAGTAGTTGTGGTTAGAACCTACTAAGAGTCACTGTCCTTTATCACATACTTTGTTCTCTAAGGCCTGAGTTTCCAGGCAGAGAGGACCTGGACCTGTAGATGAAGGCAGCAGCATTTATGTGACACCTGCCAGGGCTGCGAGGCTAAGTTCTGTTGCCGAAGTCTGACACCTGTCAGCCACCATCGGATGACGGACATAACACATCACTCTCCTTCCATTAGCTGCATGTTTAGGGGGCCCTACAATGCACCAGCCCCTGTGTGGGCCAAGCCAGAGAGAGAAACAAGTCACTCAGCTATTGCAGTTCAGTGCAGTAAGTGCCAGAGAGAGGAAGACCCAAGGAGGGGGAGCCAAGACTTGGGGATGGGGGAGCCAGTGGCAGAGGGAGCTGACTGATCAGGAAAACACTCCTCTCCCACCCAGAGGAAGCCATGTTTGGGCTAAGATCTGAAGGATGTGTAGCAGTTAGCCAGGGGAGAAAGGGGGAGCAAGTGTGCTGTGGGCAGAATAGATCAGCAGAGAGAGGAAGAGGTGGGGATTGACCTGCCTTTTTGGGATCCTGAATGGAGTCAACATGCAGAATGGCAGGTGAGAAATAACTGAAGATGAGGCAGCAAAACGAGTAGGTGCCACATCCCACAGGGCCTCGTGAATCTGGTTACGGAGGCAGGACTTGATTCCCAAGGGCATGGGAGCCGCTGGAACGTGTTAACCAAGCAGATGCGCATTATAGAAAGGCCTCTGAGATCTCCTTCTCCTACCTGTGGCTCTGAGGACCCATCCCTAAGGGCCTCTCAGGCAGAAGTTCATGTGATGTACCTAGGATGGGAACAGTCTGACTGCCACACTGTGGCTTACGCTCAGCTCCCATACAGTTTAGAGCAAGATGGTGGCAAATGATTTATCCCCAAACAATGGCGCGGTCATGGGAAGGAGGCACCTGTTAAGGTCTTCCCTACCTGGTGTGCTGATGGACTGTACACTGAGCTGTTGAACCGGATGCCCACCTCTGGGGCCCTCTCAGAACCTTTTTGATCTCGATTCTCCACCATGCCTTCCACTGTCCTGCTCTCTCTCCTCTGCCCTCAGCATTCTTAGCCATGCCCAGGTATTCTGGTTTTCACTTTGTGCCAGAGAAGATGTGAGGCCAGCATCACGTGACTTGGGCCATAGTAGAAATATTGCAGGTAGCAGCTGGGAAGCCTGGAAATGTTTCTGGTGCTGGAGGCGGACCACCTGGGCTTCTCGTCCCGGCTCTGTTGACCATCAACCATTTGACATGGGGCAGAACCACTCTCTGAGCTTCTCTTTTGTAAACTGGGGACAGTCTCCCAGGGATGGTGTGGGTTTTAAATGAGGTTTTAGTTGTGAAAATGCTTTATAAACGTCAAAACTCTGAATAAATGTGTATTTGGGGTTATTATGCATTGCTTCGCAGGGGGTTCTACTGGAGGGATGGCAGGGAGAGAAGTGCAAGGTCTGCTGTGTTGGGACATTTTTGTCAATAGATACAAATATGGATAAACATACACCTGTCATACAATTTACACAAAGAATGTGAACTTTCCTCCCAATCCTGCCGCCGAGGAGCAACTATTAATCGTTTGCTGTATATTCTCCCAGATATACACAAAATATATATATGTAAACAAAATACTATCATATTATAAACCTTGTTCTTTCTCTTGTTTTTTTTTTCCCACTGAATATGGACATTTTTAAATATCATAGCACAGAGATGTAACTCTACCTTCCTAATATTATTTTATGGTAGGTGGACCACAGTTCATGTAAGTATTTTCCTATTGACAAACTCTAGTGTTATTTTCAATTTTTCAACAACTATTTCTGTGGCCTTATGTGTACATATATCTAGGGGGGAAATCCTGATAAATGGGGTTTCAAAGGATATGAGCATTGAGATGTAGATAAGATGCCACTTATTTGATCTCCTTAAGGATTGCACAAATATACCTTCCTCACACAACTAGTGTGCCTGCTTCCTTATACCCACACCAGCCATGGTGTTATCAGTTCTTTTCGGGCTTTAGTTGTGAAATCTTCCTCCTAACCCCACTGGCCATGTGGCCACTGCCCAGCTTTATTCCACTGCTACCCCACCCGCAAAGCAGAGCGCTCTACGACAAAGTGGGCAGGGGCCATCTGAGAAACGGTTCCCAGTAAAATGGTAGGGATCAGGTCTACCATTTCACTGAGGTTTAAATGGGGTAGCACGTTTCCAAACATGGTCTAGAGGCGATGGCATAATCTACTGTAAGCACAGGGCATTGTGCCTAACAACAAATGTCCATTGTTAATTGTCATTATAGAAAGTTCTGATGCACAGATTTTTGCTGTGTTTGGAGGGATGGTAGTTTGAGAGGGGAAGGAGGTATGGAGAAGATGAAAGGTGATAGTTTTAAAAAGTGTGACTTTGTTATTGTCTAGCTGTGGCTGATCACATGTCCTTGTCACATCCCGGCCTTTGGTGTTACAACATGCAAAACATCAGGTAACCAAATAGCATTTCCATAGAAAGAGCCCATGACCTGTGGTGCTGTGTGCAGGTGAGACTCTCAGAAACAGGACGGGGTGAGAGTGGAGAGGGAGGGGGAGAGGCCTCTCCAGCTTCTGCACCCTAAAACAAGAGGCCGTTGGAAAGTTCTAGAACCCGACTATTAACAACACAGGCCCTACTCCTGGCAAGTCTGGAACAATCAAAGACTTAGGAACCTGAGTTTGCAGATGGTCACCAATTCAACTGGCCTCATTTTAAAACTCTCATAAATAGGGGCAGGGAGTCAACCTCCACAAACAATGGGGAGATGCTGATCGGTGAACACTCTGTAGGACAGAAAGGCGAGTACTGGGGGAGGACAAAGCAGAGTTCAGAATTATTGAAATTAAAAAATCACATAACTGACAATAGTTTCCCTTCCCATCTATTATCTAATTTAACCCCCTTAATTACCCTGCAGAGTTAGTATTGTTATAGTCTACATTTAATAAACGAGGAAGTGGGAGCTCAGAGAGGTCAAGTCCCCTGGCAAAAGTCACACAGCCACAGTGGCAGATCCGGAACACAAACTTAAGTCTATCTGACCCTAAACCAAAATGTTGAGGAGAGCCTCCACTTCAGCATGGCAGGGCTCAGGTGGATTGCCGGGTATGATAGTGGTAGGTTTTCATTTTCTATTGTGCTGAAAAATGACCTATTTGTAACGTGTTGTAGGACAGCACGAAGAGCCATGAGTTCCATTTTCAACCGCCTTGCCGATTTTTGTATATTTGATAATTCTATCACACTCCCAATATCATACCCTCCTCCCATCCTTTTTGAAAATATGGGGCTAGTGAGGACAGTATTAGGAAGATTAGGCATGGACTTATGGAAGGAGGAAAGGCAAGGAGGTCATGTGGGGTGGTCGTTGGGATAGGGTGTGGGGATTATTTTGTGCTTTTGTTTTAAAAATTCCAGTTAGGTTTGCAGTGGCCTGGTGGAGCTTTGACACCTCCACAAAGACTTTGAGGTTGTGACTCATCCTCAGAGTCCTATAAGGTAGCCAGCCCTTTGTCTCTGTGCTACTTCTCCAGCATGTAATTACCTTTGCCACAGGTTACTGCTTGGCTTTGTTCTGTAATAAGATGCTCTTTCCTCTGTTCGTCTGGATTCCTGAGTCGCTTTCAGGTTCACAGGCGCTTATTGGAACCAGTGAACTACTTGCTGTCACTTTGGAGGGCCATACAGTTAGGGAAGGAGGGGTGCTCCCATGGAGAGGCTGCACCCACTGCAAGCCCCTCTCTCGTCGTTCTAAACACTTGTAAGGGGCAGTGGACCGAGAACTGTAGATCAGAGGATGCTACTCAAGGGTGACCTGTGTGTAGGGCAGCTTCACATGTGTCATCTTATTGAAAGCTTTACAGAACATTTTACAAGAGATAGTGCGCAGGGTGATGAAGGAAAATGGTAGCAAGCAAGGTTCTTCTGTTGGACCACTTGGGTTTCAGACCCAGCTATGCCACTTCCTAGATGTTTGACTTTGGCCAAATTTTCTAACTTCTCTGAGCCTCAATCTCAGCTGTAAAATGCAGATTAACATAGTGACTACATCGAAGGACTTTGAGAGGATTTGATGCCAAGGTGCAAGTGGAGTGCCGAGTGCACTGTACGTACTTCACGAGGAGTGATGATAAAAATGATCGTGATGATAATGATATTGGGCCAGACTTCATGCCCATTTTACAGATGGGAGAACTGAGCCTCGCGTCGTCTGACGTGGCACTGCTGGTCAGTGGTAGAGCTGGGATGAAAGCCTGCCTGTTTCCGAGACAGGAACCCTTTCCTCTCTGATGGACCGTCTACAGTGATCAGTCTGCACGTTAGAGTGTTGAAAAAAAAGATGTCCCAACTTCAGTGGTTCGCGGCCCAGGTTGGTTCTATGCTTTCTTCTTGGTCTGAGGCTGAGGAGCGATGTAATGAGATTATGTAAATATTTACTCTGGGTTCTGGGAAACCCAGCAGGTTTCAGGGTAAGCATCTCTCTGCAAGCAAGGGCTCGCCTGCTAATTCCCCTTCTCTCCAAGGCTCATCAGATTGCCCAGCACCTCATCAAATGCCAGTTTCCTTCTATATGGAGGGGAGAAAATCAGTCAGTCCTTGCCAAGGCGCGGGGAAAGGATGTCTGTTACATATGGTTAGGTGGTATTTGAGGCTAGAGGCTTTGAGATCAGGCAGCCCTGGTTTCTGTTTGTCCTTCCAAGCAATGTGACCTTGGGCAAGTTACTAAATCTCTCTCAGCTTCTGTTTCCTCATCCTTAAAATCAGGGATCAGAATGTCACATAGATGGGCTGTTGTGAAGATTAAATGAGAAATGGCCCATAAATAAAGTACTTTATATCTGGCACATAGCTAGTGCTTAATAAAAATAGTAACACAGAGCTGGGCAGATCATGGGTTTGGTGTACCTTGCTGGCAAGTCTCCTCTTTGCTGCCACTCAGAAACCCTGGTGAGAATATGTCTGTTGTGGCCACACGACCCTTGGCATGTCGGCTCCAAAAGAGATATTCAGGAGGCATTAACCAGATCATAGGTCCTTTGCCACCGTGGCAACTTCTTTTTACTCCGTTCTCAGTCCAGCCTCCAAAAGTATTAAGAACAGCAACCATTTAAGGCGTGCTGGCAAACTCCCTAAACATACATTCCCTCTTTAATCCCCACCAAAGCCCTGGGGGATGGTATTATCCTCACTTGCAGATGAGAAAATAGGAACTCGGAGATGGCAGGTAACTGCCCAAGGACATACAGTGGTTAGAGAAGATCAGATTGGAGCACAGTCTAGGTGACACACAGCTGGATTGACCAACCCTCTCGGTTTGCCTGGGATCACGGGGTTCCCCAGGAGATGGGGCTTTCAGTGCTGAAGATGGGAAAGTTGGGATGAGTAGGTTACTCTGTTGCAGCCAGGTTTGGCGGTGGTTCTGGAAAAGAGACAGTGAGAAGAGGGTGTTGCAAGGAGAGAAGAGCAGAACTCTGCACTCTTTCTGAAAAAAGGTCTGGGCTTTTCCTGCTCCCAGTAGTGTTCTTGGAAGTCCTTCTCTTTTCAGCAGTTGCTACAGAACCTCGCACCAGCAGGTGCTCAATAGCCCCTGTGGATTTGATTTCCTCTGAGAACTAGAGTTGTCTCTGCTGAAGGTGCCCGAGGCTCCCCATGTTGGTAAGAGGAGCCACTGGGAACCATGTACTTGACCTCAGGCACAAACACATGGCCTCTGGAAAGACACCAAGCCC
The DNA here is from genome assembly GCA_007922815.1 of Macrotus californicus. Classification (NCBI taxonomy): domain Eukaryota; kingdom Metazoa; phylum Chordata; class Mammalia; order Chiroptera; family Phyllostomidae; genus Macrotus; species Macrotus californicus. Next base: position 15,854 of record VMDR010003287.1, read on the forward strand.
AAGGAGGGCATCTATTCAACCATCTTGAATGTATCACACATCCCAAGGACATTAGGAGGATCTAAAGAGATACACAGAAAACAATTTCTAAAGTACCATAGATACACAGGATGTGTGGGTTGTGAGTCTAGACACCAGAACCCCAACTCTGGGGTTTCAACCTTTGAGAAATGTCAATCTTATGTCCTGCCACCCAAGAGGGGTCCTGTCAAGCCTTTCTGGGGACAGGACAGTGAAGAACCTGTCTGCTTGGGTACTTGGGGTAGCTGGGGCACAGCTGTACCTCAAAGTGGCACCAAATAAATGCAGAGCAGGACATGTGCTGACATCTCACTTCATTGGAATCTGCATTTCTTGACAGTAAAATTTTCATCTTTTTTTCCTCCTAGGGCTGAATCCCCGTCACCAGCACAGGGTCTAGCACATGGTAGATCAGTAACCGTTTGTGGAATGTTGACTATTGAATGGTTCCAAGTAACTCCCAACTGTTCTGGGAGATATAAATTCTGATGAAGCCATTGGGAAAGAACGAGTGGGGAAATGGGTTGGATTCCACTGAGCAAAGATGGGACAGGACAGTCCACATTGTGGGAAAAGCAGAAAGCAGGAGATGTGTGCAGAAATGATCTGTGTCTACTATGCCTGGGATGTAGCTTCTGAGCTACAGGTGAGATCAGGGGACTTAGGACATTGATGAGGAACAATTGGTGGAGGACTGGGACATGGCACATCCTCAGGGAGTTTGCACTGTCTGTCTTTGAACCACTGTTTCCAAAATTTCGCATTTTACTACCACTATTTTTGCTATGTCTGTGTACCCACCTCTCTTATTTACTTAATAATTCTCACATTGACTTACATCGATTCCCTATTTTACTTTGCTAGGTTTGTTTTTCCATCAGAACTCTAAAACTGTTAAAATGAAAATTATTATTCACATTTAAAGTCATCTTGTGTACCATCCTTGGTAGGTGTGCTTCCCTCTGAGGAGTCCAGCCCCAGGAAATGGGGATCTGGCAAAGACTTTTGAATAAGGGAGTGATCTAGTTGCTTTCTGAGAAGGCAGCCAGCATGAGGAATGGGAGCGTGTGTATAAAATCCTGGTATGGTTGTGACTACAGCAATAAGAAATATTACCAAGCTGAGTCTGGAGGGTGTTTAACCATCTTTCTATGGGTATTAGGATAAAACAGGCAGAAACTGCTGTCTCTCTTTGTCTCTTTCCTTCTTAGCTTCACTTTACCCTCTCTCCCTGCAATGCAGCCTATTGCCTGGTGCTTGTTCTGTGGGATGGACAGGCTCTGCTGTTAGAAGAATGAACAGAACACTCAGAGCCAGGCTGTGGGCCCTGCAGTGACCTTGGTGGGTCTGGCTGCCTGGTGATCGTGTTCATGTTCGCGCAGTGCTCTGGTTTCCTAGGCTCATCTTACCTGGTTTTTTCAACAAATGTTACCCCCAGCCAAGGCTCAAGTTCATAGAGCATTGACCCATCCCCTAATATGCCCATTTTCCCAGCTGTGTATTCAGCGTCCCAAGTTAAAGTGACCTGCCAAGCTGGAAAGAAAATGGATTAGCAAATATCTGAAGTTTGCCAAGGGTTCCCCTCCTCCACCACAACCACACACAATTATGAGATCTAAGGTTGGACTCCCTGAAGTTTTCTGCTCTAGTGGTCCTGGCAACTCTAGGAGAACCATGAACAGGATGAATTGGAGAGTTATATACCCTAGGAAGACTTTGAAGTCTTTAAGTCGACGGAAAAAAGTCCATCAAAGTCGGACTTTGGTGTTGATGGAGAATGTCCCCAGCAAGCCGACCATGCCCTTCTTGTACATTCATCTTGCCAGGGGTGCCTCCGGCCCCTTGCCTTCTCTATCCCATTCTTCCCAGCATGACAGAGTGCCAGGCCTTCTGGTTTCCATTGTAAGGAAGGGGTGCCCTGTGGCTGGTCCCTCTCACTGGAGGGCTGTCCTCCCAGAAGTTTTCAGATGAACTTACTCTGCAGATTTTGGGTTTGGTTTGCAGAGGAGTTCCTTATTTCACTTTTACTATACACCCACCTACACAATATTTTTTGGTTCCCAAAATTTCAGAGCTATTAACCTCCAACCTTAAATCAGGACTCTTCACAAAACTTTCCTGGGGCACTGTCATCAAAGAAAGCAGGTCTCAAAATGGGACTGTTCAGTGTGCAGTCCTTGTCCAGGAAGACAGAATGACTAATTCCATACCATAAACTCACATGTGGTTGCTAAGAATGGGGGTGGGGGAGAGAAAGGGGAGAAAAATCATACACATGCCATGATACACATGGGGAGATTTCATCTGGATTTCCCCCAAATGTGGAATTATTCAGAAATAATTCCAAGGGCTTCTTTCTTTTACATTCCACCAATGTACAGGTGCATATGTTTTGAATAGACTGAATGGATAATTTATTTATGCAAATGAGTTTTTTTGCATAGTCCCTGGGGATGTGTTTGTCCACTCTTGGGTATTGTTTCCAGGAGCTTTCTGGATGCATGCTTTCCAGAGGCATGATCAGGTCCAGAATTCCTAATTTCTATCTGGAGAGCACTTAGGAAAAGAATGTGGTTGATGATCATTTTACATTTCCCCGAGATACTCTCAACTGCTTGTTAGAATGAGGATGGAGAAACTGACTTGGTGGGTGGCAATTTCCACTCCCAGTGAGGTTCTACTGCTGCCCTCAGCCTTCGTGTTTAAAGCCTTCATCATCGCTCCAACTGTTTGCTCTGTTCCTCTGCTGTTTCTGGATCCAGGTGCCTAAGGGTTTCTCACAGTGGCATTTAGCCTGCTCTGTGCTATCAGGCCTAGGGGTTGTCAGGGTGACCTTTGTGTCAAAAGAATCTCATGACTTCCCCGACAAGACCAAGTCACAATTTTTTCCAGTGGGTTTCCCCTCAATTCTGATTCTGAACATTTGACTCTTTAAATATTTGGTGTTGAAGGGCAGGGGCTGAAGACTTTTCTATAAGATCCACCCCACACCTGTCTGCCTGTTTCATGGGTTGTTGTTTTTTCATTTCAGCTTTACAATCTGAGTCTTCTAAGAAACATTTACATTTGTAATTGCTTTCCAGAACTGAGCTTGGTTTTCCATGTCTGTGTAATATATTATAGTCCAAATATCAGCAAGCTGTTAAGCTTCTGTTTTTTTGAAGGGGGTCGTGGTTAAGAAATCTTCTTTTGGCATGACACTAACTTTGGTCTGGCTCTGGCCACTTGCTTGGCTGTGTGACTTTGGCCAAGTTACTTTATCAGGCTTATGAATGAGGCTCAGTTTCCTCATCTCTAAAGTGAGAATAGTAATAGTAGCTTTCTGATAGAGGTGATGCAAGTTAAATTCTTAATCTGATAATTGGGACATGGTTAAAGTTTAATATATGTGAATGGTCATTATTATTCTTCCTTTTTCCTAGAACTTTCTAGTTTTACCCCCTCCTCCTTTGTATTCTGAAACGTGGAGTTATCTAACCACCCATATGCAACTTCATGCATTGTTGAGGAGGTTCTCTTGGGACTCAAGCTCTGCCCTTACAGGAAGAGGTACACATTTCCTGAGAGCCCACCAAGTGCCAGGCACTCTGGTAATGCTTTGTATAGTTTCTCATTTAACGTCACAAATAGCTCACTGAGAACATTTACATCCCTCATTAATAGATGGGGAAAGTGAGAGACTTAAATTTTAAGCAAATGTGACAAGGTTTGTCTTGGTCTGCCTGGCTGTAAAAACTCTGTCCTTTCTACCACACCAATGTCCTTTCTACTTCTGAGAGAACTGAGCCACCTTGTTTTCTTAGGGTGAAGAAGTAGGTTCTCAGCACCCCTATTCTTCCAATTCCACAGTTTCTCTTAAATAATTAGACATTTAGATGGTAATTTTACACACTTTCTAGTTGGGTCTGAGAGTTTGTTCTCTCTCACGGTCTCTGGGTGGACGAGACCGAGCAATGAGACCCTTACCCAAGTTCGGCTCACTTAAAACGTCTCCTTGGAGGGCAGGCACCAGGTCTTCTGGTTTATTTTTGGTGGAATGATATAGGAGTCCACACAATCTAAATGGATGGTGATGGACACAAAATTGATTATTGTCTGTACTATCACCCCACCCACCCTCCGGAGGTGCCAATTTGGTAGGTGTGGGGAGGGACTCAAGAATCTAAACTTGTAAAGGTGATCTTGATGCCCCACTAGCTTAGAGCAAGGATGCAGAGTTCAAAGGACAACATGGCAGAAAAGGCGGAGTGCCTGTGGGCGAGGGGCGGGGCAACCGATGACAGACAGCTGCAGCTGCCTCCCTCCGACACACGTGCAGTAGCATCTCTTTAGTCTGTTCAATATTTGTGGGGGTGGGGGTCCCAGGGATTATTTTATGCTAAAATAATGTGTAAAACTAACTGCTATAATGACAAGATACTCTTCCCCATATGAAAAAGGAGAAAATACTGGCTGCAAGAAGACTGCTCAGAAGTGGCCAATTTTTGCCTGGTCTTACCTGCTGCTCTGAGGCTGAGAAATGAGTCTTTCTGAGGACCTGGTAGAAAAACTGTTTAGAGTCCCAAACAGTTTGATTCAAAATGAAGCTGGCATTAAGTCAGGGCACTGTGTACAGCTATTCGTGAGGAAAGATAAGGCCAGAAAGAGAATAATAAGATAGAGATGAGGCAGAAGGAATAGCACAGGGGTGAGTTAAGTCAGGCATGAATGGAAGTGTCTTGAGAATCATTAAAATATACAGGGGAGTTTAGAAAATTCATCTTTGGTACGTAGGTAAGACTGGGGACACGGTAAGATCGTGTGTGTGCGCAATGGGTCATTCCTTCCAAAAACGGTGAGCCACCCTCCCAACTCCAGCCCCGAGGTTGTCCCCCACCCTAGCAATTCAGTGGTATGTGCAGAGGATTTGCTCAGCGTGGAGGCACAGATGTGATGGCAAAGACACAATCAGGAGGTGCCATGCAAATCTGTTAGGACAGCTGTCAATGTCAGGCCTCCCAAACAAAACTCAGGTGCCACCTTCAGGTGTCATGCTTCTCCTACGAAGATTCAAAGGGTGTCAGGAACCTAATCTCAGCCAAAATCTAAAGATTTTTGAAAACGTGGCTTCTAGTAGGGGGTAGGGTAAGAGATGAGATTATATTTATTAACTTTAATTCCTTATTTGATTCTCTCCAAGATGATTGATGATAATATTCTACTCTATGTAATCCCCTCCCCCACACTAGACAGAAATTCTTGCTCTCATCAGCCTTATACTAATATTCTTATGTGGCTCTCACCAAATATTTGTTCTGCCCTGGAGGTAACTCCATGTCATCAGGAGGGAATGATAGACAGAGACACATATAAGCACACACTTGCTTTCAAAAATAAATATAGGGCTTCTAGTTTAAAGGTGCTGTGTAAAATAAGCAAGCATCCTCTTCCTTGCAAAGTAAGCACACAACTCTCATTAACCTTGTAACCACAGCCTGTGTTGGTATTAAGACTCAGACCCCTTAGGGCTTGATACTTGGCTTAGAGTGATTCTTTGTCTTGGCCTTGATTTGGGAATTGAGGTCCCTTGGCTTCTTTGGTTCTGTGATGTATATCTTCTAGTAAACAATCCAACCAAAAGCGGAGTCCTCAGGCTGTCACACACAACCTAGTCTGGTTTGCTCCACCCCCTTTTCCTCAGTGGGAACCAGCATCAGGGCTCCATCAACTCCTACGTGTTTTTGTGCAGGTCTGAGACAGTGATAGGGCCTTGACCTGTAGAGAAGACCAGGAAGATTTCTAGGCAGAGCATTTGTGTCTGTAGAGTTGATTCCAGTTCCCAGTGTTATCTTGATCTTGACCTAAAGGCTAGCTGCTTTGCTTCACTCTCCGAAATCTTCCTGTCCATGAAACCCAGGCAATTAGCTTTGTCTCCTCACTTGACTTCTTTGCCTGTGTCTTTATCAGTCTCCAAGAATCCTGGGATTCTAGAACAAATGCAATCTATTCTAGGCTCGGAGTCTGACAAGATAGCGAGGCTCTTGCCTATGGAAATTCCTACTCTAGAAGATTATGACTTTTAGGAAACGAATAATGTGTTCATGTAAAGGTTCTAGTATGTTTAATATTTTTGTGGTTATACTTTTAAACTTTTATCTATGAGAGACATGCCTGAATATCTGGGACTCTTCCAACTGAAAACCTCAGCATCAAATTCAACTTTCAGCATCCGCAGTTAAATATCAGAACTTCTATCTATCTATCTATCTATCTATCTATCTATCTATCTATCTATCTATCTATCTTCTATCTTAATGCAAGTGCTATCTTGTTGAAGTTGACCATAGGGTAAAAGACCTCACATATACATACCCCAAAGGGATTTCTTTATGCATGAAACATGTCCAAAACTCTAGTTTTGGAGAAGTGAGGGTGTTGTTTTTGTTTTCCTTCTGGGAGGTTCAACTAAGTCTCAGGCAAAGAAGATAACCAATAGTAAGTACCCACTAAGTACCAGACATGTTCTTAAGTACTTCTATACATAAAAACTCCACAAATACAGTGGCTTATGAGTATGAAATGACATCTTTCCATCCCCTTTCATCTCCACCGTCCCAAAGTGACTCTTCTTGAGTGTCTTAAAGGAGCAGTCCTCTGACCTCAAGTGGGCAGGATAAGATGGATGAAGAAACGGAGAGGTAACTGGAGCTTTTCAGCTAGAAAATAAAGGGCTTATAATTAAAGATGGTTGGTACTGGCCCAGAGAGTGACATCACTTTTGGAGCTGCTTTTGAAGTTCACCACCTCTTGACCACACAACCCTATCCACCCCCTGCTGTCCCTAATCTCAGGCAAAACTGTGAAGGAGTTGCACTGGCACTAATAATACCCCCCCCCCCCCCGCCCCCCCCACACACACACCCTGCAGTGGGAGGAGTTGCTACTTCAGTTGCTACTCATGATTCATCACACAAGCAAAAAAAAAAAAAAAAGAGAAAGAAAAAAGTCACTAGGCTGTTCCTTCAGGGCCCTGCTCTCAGATCTGGAGCTGATAGGCTAATTGGGGCTAATGTGATAATGAGCAATAATGACATTTACTGTTTTTATCAGGCATTTGCATTTTATAGGGCCCTTGGGAAATACATGATTGAGGCGAGGGGATGGTGGAGGATGTTTAGCGAAGGTAGGGAGGCCGAGGGCCTTTTTAGAACCTACCAAGATTGTGCTCCCAAACTTTCAAACCCTTCCATACCTGCCTGGGTTCCAGGACCCTCCCAAACCCACTCCTGCCCTCCCAGCCAGTCTTCTCCACCTTCAGAAACGTGGTACCGTGTTGCATAAACTAGGAGAACAAGCAAGCAAGAGAGGAACGTTACTACTGCTCACTCGCCTTAACGTGACAAGCGCTTGCTTTTTGTCGAGTTCAGCCTTTGCTCATACGCCGACTTTTCTCTTTCATACAAGGAACTTCTTCGTTTTAATCACAAAATCTTTGTCTCTTTGCCAAAACTCAATTTCTCTTTTGTCTCCCACAGAGGGGTGGCCCGGTAAGTTAAAGAAATCGGCTTGGACACTTAGCTCATACCAGGCCGGTGGCCAGAAAGACCTGAGAGAAAGTTAATGGTTAGGGGAGGGGGTTGTCCTTGCCAGGAACAGTCCCTCACCTGTGTGGGTGGGTGTGCACTGGGGTCCCAGTGAAGCAGGCCTTTGTCCCAAGGGGATGGGGACTGCATGGGCATTTAAAATCCATAAAGCCTCCCCGGGGACACTTGCCCAACCATGTTATTTTGTTTCCAGTTTCAGCATCTTGGTCTTTTCCTCTCCCTAGCTCCTCTAGGGAGTGTCCACACACTTAGTTTAAAAGACAATGCGAGTGTCAAGAGGAAGTAAAGAACCCGGATACCCCAACCCCCCCATAGTCAGCGCCTGCACTGCCAATAGATGACTATTCCACCTCGAGGACTCACAGGGGATCCTCTCTCCTGGGACCCTCCTGTTAAACTCTCTCCCGAGTCTCTTACCTGGGACCAGGGGAGCTGGCTTTTCAAAGTCCATTGAAACTGCCAAAGGCCATTGTCAAAGTGCCTAACAAGAGAACCTATGTGGTCTGTGGGCCGCCTGGCCGGGAGCCCCTTCAGAACCTGGTACCTGCACAGCCAGGGCAAAGATCTTGATGCCAAAACAGAGTGGACTCAGTATAGATTAGCACGCGGAACCGATGTCACTCCCCTACACCGTTGTCTCTTCTAGGTTTGAATTTCTGCTCCCTTGGCTTTTACACGCTCCTTTCCTGATGGTGTCTTTGGGGAACATGTCTGGGTACTTTTCACCTGAAACAGCCTCTAAACTGAAAAGAACAGTCACCACCAAATCAATTCCTCATCCATTAACAGGTTGTCTCTCTGTTCCTGAGACACAGGCATAACCTGGTTAGACCTGTTTTGTTTGAACACTAACGTGTGAGTTGGCCAAATGCAAATGAGCCAATGTTTGTAATCCCTTATTTTATTTTTTTAAAGGCCCCGGCAGCCAATCAGAAGAGGGGGAAGTGACTTAGGGAATTCCCGGTTGGTGGCTTATTGCTTAACATCCTACAAAATGATTTAAAATTATTGTCATATGCATTTATCTTCACTCTGATGAGGGCTCAGGCACAATAACACCCCTGGTTCCCCAGTCCTGTAGGAGCTGGCGTGAGGGCTGCCTGCTGCCTCCCTTCCATTAGCCACAGCTATTGGATTTCCCACCCAGAATCTTTAGTAAATGAGGTAAGTCCTTATTTTTAAATTTCTTTTGAACCTGGAGTTCAACCACTTGAGTGGAAAGAGAAGTCTAACTTGAATCAGACCAGATGAAACTAAAGCAGACTCCGAAGGCAGCAGGCAGGAAGTAAGCTCACCTCACCTGAGCTTACCTCACCGCGTCTTAATAGAATTGTATTTTGGGGGGGCAGTTAGGCTACTTTGGCTGTTACCTGTGAACTCTCTGCACTGGGTCTGGATTTCCAGACACTGTGAATTTCGAAGCCCCTGGTTTCCCTCTATCTGTGTCTCAAAGCCTTTTCCCTGGGTTGAATTCTGAACCAAATAGGCAGCTAGCTTGGGGAAGAACCGGCCGGCTCAGTAGCTGTTGGGCCTCATGTTCTCACTTTCTGGAGATGTCTTCTGCTGGTCATTTTTCTGACTTAGTTGTAGGGAAGGGCAGAGTCATTTTTAGTATATTCTAGTGTCAGGAAATGGCTGGAAATAAGCAAGGACATTCACGTCCATACTGGAGAAAGTGGTCAGGCAACCCCCAGGTGGGCAAGGGCATTGGGGAGAGTTGCACATCTAACAATGACTTTGGCCAGAAAAAAATTTTTTTGGCTAAGAGTTTCCCCATATCTCAAGGTGACAAACTAAGGCTTTGTTTGTCCTATAATGGGCTACTATGACCACACCGGCAGACGTGAGTCAGCAGCTCCAAATGCCTTCTAAGTCAGGGACTCTTCTGATTGTGTTTGGACACCATGGAGAAATATTGGCCCCGGGTGGATGGAGCTGGGAACAGTAGAGAATTGATCTTGTTGGTAAATAACAACACCAAGTCAAGAAAGTGACATTTTTGCCATCTGTCTTTGCCAAGATTTAGTATGTTCCCAGTCTTGTGGGAGCATGTGTCTTTTTAAGATGAAGAGCAAGAGTCTGTGGGTCTCAGTGCATAGGTGTCTCTGCTGTTTTTTTTTTTTTTTTTTTTAAATCTTGGTAGCAATTAGAAGATGAATGTTTGGATTCTGAGAACTTCCTCATGGAAGTTCTAATTCAGGAGTTGATTCTGTAGGCATGGGTGTGCGGATGTGTACAGATAGAGCCTTTCACTGTGTAAAAGGGTAGCTGGGGACCATGAGTGGCTGTGTGCTAATTCAGCTGAGGTCAAGGGAAGAGTCGATTTCTAGTAGGAGAAATGAAGTCATGTTATTAGGATGAACTGCATGGATAAGCAATAGTTATCAGAAAAGGCTCTTAAGAAATTTTAAGAGTGGCATTAATAGCTGCATTTGGAGTTTTCAGAAGGCCCCACTTGTCCTCTTTTTGAGACCTGGAATTCTGAGACTATAAAACAACTCATTAATTCCATATTTCAATCTGAAGTTCTATGGGGTCACATCACTTCCCCACCACTCACTCAGGGCTTATGGGGATAGATACTAAAAACAGTGGTGAAATGTGAGATGAGGGCTGTTTGGAAGTTTGTATCACATTTGACAAAATAAATATAATGGAGACAGTTCTTTTCCATGTTTCGAAAGTATTTTGCAAGGCATTTTAGAAGAAAGTAACTTTGAGGGAACAACTGTGCTGTAGGTTGTCTGTGTCACTGTTCAAGATGGCAGCGCCAGTCAGGACCTTTGTGGGGTGGCAGTGGGCAGGGCGCTGCCTTTGATTCAGGTGCCATCTATGCAGGTCTCATAGAAAAGGTCCCAAATTCAATGATATATTTTCTTTTGTGCTCATAAGTATCTATTTGTTAAAGTCACACAACCCTTTTCTAACATTTTTATTTATTTGTTAAAATATATTGTGAACTTCCCCCAAATGGAAATGCCTTGGGCCTTTCTGGACCTTGTGAACCCTTGTGCCCTCACACTTATGATTGTATGTTAACGCTCCCAGTAATTTACCAAATTTACCCAGATCCTCTTTCTATACCTTTTTGACTCCTTGAGAGATTGAGACAAAATGAAAATTGAGAGGGTAAAATATTTACTCAACTGTGTTCAATTAGCTAATTGGAAACTGGAAGGGATTCACATCAGGTCTCAGGTCAGAATGTGAGTGCTGTGGGCCCAAGTTCACTGCTACAAAGCAGAACTTAGCTTTTGTGAATCTTGTCGTGTTTTATTTCCTCCTCACACCCCTCACGCTTGCCTCCAAATCAGGGGATTTTAGCCCAGGGTTGTGTTCTTTAGACCATCTTGCTTTCCGGGAAGCCCAGTGTTAAGAACCTTGTTCGATGTGAAAGCATCAAGCACAGACAGAGGTTTATACAAATCATTAAAAAGTTATTCAGTCTTCCCCCCACCCGACATGGAATCATTTCTAAGCCGTTTCGAACGGACGTGACGTGCAAAGGCCTCTGGGTGCGGTGGACACCAGGAATTCCATGGTAGAACTCACTACCACACTCGAGAGGCCGTGCCATAATTTTAGGGAACCAAATATAAAGCTAGGCTTGATTTTTAGTGACACCGTCTTGCTGCGGTTCAGCCCATTTCTCTTATAAAAATGGCTTTCTAATAGAATTAAAGTGACAGTCGTTTCTGCTGTGGGTGGGGCCCTGGGTGGAAGCCTCGGTGTTTAGAGCCCGAACGTTCTCACCCTGGCTTTTTTACTGAGCAGCCAAAAGCAGCGGCTTCCGGCTTGGGGAAGCCGAATCTGCTTTGGGGGGTGTCAAATGAAGACAAAGGCAGGAAGGCAGCCATGTCTGGCCAGGATTGTCTTAAATCTGTTGAATAACTGCAGAGATGGGAATGATAAACTCTAATGTTTTCTTACTTTGTTTTTAATAATAGGATTTTAAATAATATGATTTGTCCTAAGGAGCTGGCAACTGTGCTCTTATTAGAAATAGGTGACTATTACCTCTATTTAAATTGGACAGGGTTTTAAAGGGCCAGACTACTCAGCTGTGCAGCAAGCAAACGGTGCAGTGAGGAGAAGGGCACTCCTGTTAGAGTTGGACATGTGTTCCAGCTGAATGGCACTGATGTCAGGACGCTGAGATGCCCTGGAGTAGAAACGTCCATGGGTCCCTCAGACTTATTTGATACAAAATTTACTGGACTTCAGAAGGGGTAAGAAAAAATATTTCTTTAGGAATTTTCCCTGAAGACTTTCAGATTCACCTTTTGTGTGATCAGAGCACAACGTAGACAAGGTGGCGTGCGGGACAGTGCCTGGGACTGGCGGCCAGAGGAGCTGGTTTTCTAGCTCCGGCAAAGCTATGTGTCCAGAACAACACACTCCGCCTCTCTGGGCTTTAGTTTCCTTGGCTGGACAAAGGAGTTTGAATCTGATTGCCTTTAAGATCCATTTCAACCCTCAGTTCTGATGACCAGGGAGAATCAGCTGTGCCTAGAGGTCAGCAGGTTTACCTGGAGTCCTGTGAAAGCTGAGGATTGGGTGGGAGATGCCCCCCTAAGGACGAGACAGAGAAGAAAATCGGTAGGAGCCTTTAAATGGAATCCATGGGGTTTTCAGAGTTCTGGCTAAGAGATATAGCTGGTGGAGGTACTCAGACTGGATACCTAGAGCCTTTATTGGGGGGTGTTAGAGTCTGCTCCCGTGGCAACATCCCCTCTTTATCGGTTTGCCTCCTGTGTGCGAAGTTGGTGGGACTGCAGAAGTTGGTGAGGCTGACTGTTCTGTGACCACAGGGAGCAGGCGGTGTACGGGAGTGGGCACTCTCATGACGTCTCGTATGAAACACCCAAGCAATCTGCTGAAAAGCGAACATTTAGACGCCCACGGCGTTGGCTCAGTTTGTGTGATGCGGATCGGCTTGCTCGACTGACTGTCCATGAATTATTGGGCAGATTGCTTGGACAGGGACTCACCTCTCCTAGAGGAAGACCCTAGGGGTGACAGAAGGGAAGCACAATTGGCTGAGCCAATCATTGGGCAGCCAACCTGGAGACCGGTGTTCCCAGAGGGCCTCAGCCTCTGTCTGCAGCGAGCAGACCTTGCACCAGGGTCAAGCAGGGTGGCCCATTTAAACAGGCTCCTAGAGTTTAATTGGCTTTGTTAAAAGAGGCACCCTGTAAAAATACTCTTTTAAAAACTGATTTCACTGGCACCTAACCACATTCTGCCTTCAGTTTGTTTTACAGGGTTGTCCCTCTTGTTCTGGTTCATTAAACTCACATATCTTTTTTTCCCCACTCTTCTTCCACACCCTGACCCTCAGTGCCCACTTTTCTCAGAAGCATCTTAATTGTTATTGAAGGCACCTGCCCATTTATGTAAACTGTGGCCAGCGTAGGTGCATTCAGAACTGCTTTCTGATGGAAACAAGTCAAAAATAAAAAAGGAACCCCAACGCCTAGCGTAATATTTTGATGATGAGACTCACAGACCACCTCATTCATCCCACTATTTTAACACAGCTACCTGTCTTTACTTTTGTGTGATCTTGTCTAGACGCACACTTTCTGTGATATTGTTGTTATTGTGGTGGACTTAAAACTTCATACGCTGCCACTTCCCCCTCACTCTGTATTATAGACACAGAATAAACAGTCTTGGGGATTGGCCCTCATTTGCCCAACTGTGGACTTGAGACATTTCCATCACCCTGCCAGCTCTTTCTCAGCCTGATGTGAACTTCATCCAAAAGTCTGAAGAGCCTTTCTTGGAATATGAAGAAGGTCTTCTAGTTTTTGTACACAGCAGTGGATCTTGGAGAACATGGCTGTCTTGCAGAGATTATTTTGGGACCCCTCGTAGGACCCTTTTAAATGATTCCCGCAGTGGGGATAATGCTGTATCTGGTGGTTCAGGTAAGTGGGGTCGGAAGGGTGAGGCTAATTTCAGCTTTGTCTTCATGGTGATTTCTGACAAGACTTATTTGGACTTTGCAGTGAACTTCAGATTTGGCCCAAATGCAGGCTCTTCTCGATTATGTGCACTTATAAAATTAGAGACCACCTTGTAACTCCACTGGTCAGACGGCAAGGGCTGGAGGAACACAGAGGACGTGGAGATTTTGCTTGTGTATTAAAGGGGCAGGAGGCTATGGACTTTGGTTGCTTGGAAACTGGTGGAAGGTGGTACAAAGACCACTAAGGTTAGAATCAGAATATCTGGGTTCAAATTTGACTCTGCCCGTGGGCAGCTGAGTGACTTTGAGGGAGTTATGTAAGGCCTAGAATCTGGGTTTCCTTGCCCGGAAAATGGGGTTAATGACGTCTAAATTAGACATAGAATCTGAAAGCACTTAGACAAATGCTTGTAAGTAAATAATTAATAATATATGGAGTGGAAATGGAGGATAAATCCTCAACATGGGTGTTTTCAGTGAGTCTCTGCTGGGTCCAGGTGGATGAATAATTCTGGGATATTGTTTTTTGAAATAATTAACATTGATTCTGTACTGTGACCTTGGTAAAGAAATGCTATAGGTTTTCATTGGGCAGGGTGGGTGGCAGGGGGATGAGATGAATCAGGGTAATGGGAGACCTCCAAACAGTCTTGTCTTGAGCTGGCTGTGAACCACAACCCGTGGAGGTTCTGGGGCAGACCTGGCTGGGGGAGGGGCACACAGCAGGTTCCTATCCCTGTGCTTTCATGCCTGGCATGTAGGAGCCTCCAGAAGAAACTGACCCCCCTCCAGGCCGTTGACATGACGAACTGCAACTTTCTGTGCATTGCCCACTCCTAAAGTTCCTGAGAGTGTTTCCAGGTATCTACTGACCACAGCAGCTAAGGCATTACCCTGGGTGTTCTAGGGGCTTTGAAAAAAATATCTGCTTACTTATTATACCAAGACCCTATGGGGTCCGCCTCCTGTAATTTGTTTAAATGAGACTTCTGGCCACAGGGAAGTGGCTTCTAGAAGCTATTTGAGTTGAACAAGCAGTCTTTGCTGTTCATAAGACAGGAAGTGTTCCTAGTCTTGGATCCAAGGATCTCTTGTCCATGGAGATAATTCAGGAAATTTGTGAACTTGGATGTGAAGAAAATTGTTTTTATTTTCAGTAACCTAACTAAATTTTAATAGTTTTTTTTCAATTTGCATGTAGGCAAAACTCCACAGTAGCATTAGCTGTGTCACCGAGAGAAGTTGCAGGCATGTTCATGTCACTTTATACTTGGGGCAAAGTGTCTCAAAGTGTCGATACTCATCACTAACTGTATGTCATGGAGATTGTTAGACCTGTACTAGGTAATCTTATTTTATGTGCTAATAAAGAAGCACAGATATTATTATATTACACATTCATTTCAACAGTATTTTGAGCATTGTATTTCAATAGAAACTTCCTTTCTAATCTTACATATTTTATTTTGTCATATAAAAGCATTTTGAGGGGGATCCATAGGTCTCATCAGACTTCAAAATGGGCCCATGGTATAAATAAAAGGTGAAGAACTCCTAATTCAGAACATTCTCTTGCATAAGGCGAATGAAAAGGCTGCTGAACAGCATCAGCTAATGGATGGCCTCTTTCAAAATAGGAGTATATATTTTTCCCTCCCATTGTTCCTGCCAATGGGTAGCTTTAGAGTTGTGGTGGGTCATTTGCATCATGAAAATAATGGCAATAGTAATAATAATAATGGTAATAATAGCTGACATTTGTTGAGTGCCTGCTGTAAGCCAGGTGACTTTACAGGTGTGTTCAATGTCAAATTTTAAAAAGTTTTTCCCAACTACTACTTCCATGTGGAGATAGAGCACATGAAGGACAAATTGGGGACTCATCTCTGGATAGGGGCAGTGTCCCAGGTCTGCTCCCTGTGCAATTGCTGTGCTCAGTTTCATGCTGTTGTTGCTGCCTTGAAATTCTTAATACATTTTGAACGTGGGGCCCTGCATTTTCCTTTTGCACTGAGCCCCGCAAATTATGCAGCTGGGCCTGGCCCCGGACATGGTGAAATTGTTCGAACGTGTGCCAACTCCCGATGCAGGATGGTCCTGTGGAAAGCCAGCCCCTGCTCATTCTTATGTTGCTGATCTAGCTGATATTGACCTCTGGTGGGAAGCTGAGGCAAGTCTAGCAGGGACGCTGTCATTTGTGAGTTGGTGAGTTTTCTAATTTTGTTTGAGTACCAGAGATTTCCTCTGAAGCAACTGGAGGAATGGAAATTAGTCAGCTGGAAGGGATTTGATTCCTTGGTAAAACTTTTTGGTAAGGAATTGCTTGCCTTGCAGTTGGGTTTTTTCCAGTTTTTAAAATAATTAAAAAATTTTTTCAGTTACAGTTGACATACAATATTATGTGTCAGTTTCAGGTGAACAATGTAGTGGTTAGCCATTTATATACCTTACAAAGCGACCCCCCCGATAATTCTAGTACCCACCTGACATTGTACACAGTTACTACAATGTTATTGACTGTATTTCCTTTGCGTTTGTTATTTTCCAGAGGTCTTACTGTGTAGACCAGTGAGCTAGGAGAAGTGCAGAGCGAAACGTGCTCTGGAAGGGAAAATAAGACTCGTCGTGCCGAGTCGAGCATTCTTGTAGGAAGGCACGAAAAAGAAACTCAGGCTTTCTCGCCTGCTGTCATTGAATGATTTTCAGTACAAAAAGAAAACCCCGATTCTTCTAAATAGGAGATCCTCTAATTTTTGGGAAATTCAGGTATTACTTGCTTCCTAAGCTGCAAAGATGACAATGGAATAGGCCTTATCGGGTTCTGTCTGTGGTTTATGGCTAAGTTTTTACAAACTGTTCCAAGGTTTGAAACAGGGTCACGGACTTGGAGGAAGGGAGTGAGAACTCCCTTGCGCTTATTTGTTGGAGTGATGGAGTTCAGGCTCCCAGGATGGCACATCCACGGTCTTTCTCTCGTCACTGTGATGTCCACAACACGGCATGTTTCTCACCGTGACCTGGGATAGTTCAGACATCAGGTGCTTTTCCACAGAAGCCGTAGTTTCCCTTTAATTTTTCACTAATAAAAACTGTTGGTTTTTCATGGCTAATAAGTCTGAGGCGGCTCCAGGCAGCCATGCCCAACCCCTGAGTCAAACTGGAGCTTCCAACGGAAAGCCAGACTGAAGTTCTGATGGATGAGTTTGAGTGGCTATGAACTAGTGCTTTTGTAGCATCCACACTGGTGTATGCTAAAGGCAACTGTCATCCTAGGGCACAAGGAAAAAATTCACATTTAGGAAAAAATTATGGGAGCTGTACTTAAAGGAATCTCAACTTCCAAAATAAAAGTATGCCATCTTAAGAGAACACCCCCCTCCTCCTTAGAAATACAAGGATCCATTTTCAAAGCTGTGAAGAATTATGTTGCACTCCCCCCACCCCAATATACTTATTATAATAAATCCAGTCCATTTACTAGCTCTGTGTCTTTGAGTAAGTTGCTTAGCCTCTCTGTGCTTCCTCATCCATTAAAGGAGGGTAATATTCATACCAATGTCCAGGGTTATTGCAAGGCCTAAATGAGATAATTCATGTCAAGCCTAGCTCAATTCCCAGCACATCATGAATGCTCTGTAAACACGAACTATCCTCACTGTCATAGTCTGAGTTGTTGTTTTGTAATTACGCAGTCCGTGAGCTTCCAAACTGGTGACTGTTGACCTTTCCTTAGCTGGAGCTCCTTAGTCTTTTCTTGGGAAGACACTTGAATCTTAAAATGGTCAAATCCGTTGTCCCATTCCATCCCAACCCCTCCCTGGCTCCAGTCCCCACTCTTACCTCCCTCCGCCCTTTCTGCATTCCTGTGCAGCTGGTCTTATTTATTTTTCAGTCAACTGAGGGTGTTGTTAAATCTTTTATTTTTCTGGCTGCCCGATTTGGTTCTGAGGCACTCCACTCCCTGCCCTGCTCACGACAAGAATGCTTGGGAGTGCTCAGCCAGCCACATCCCTCCCCTGTCGGAACACCCTGTTCTTAATGCTCTATGAGAAGCGGCATTTCTGAGGCCTTTCCCCGCTGCCGTGACCCTCCATTAAGCCAGTGGTCCAATGAAGGCCAATGGCTCAGAGACAGCTGGGGGAAGGTGGTAATCTAGGGGAACATTGTGCGTTGCCCACATCCTATGTTTTCTTCTCAAAGCTTAAAAAAGAGATATTAAGAGGCGGCCTCTGTTCTGTGAGTATTGGAGGCTGGGCAATGATGCCATTGCTTAATTAGTGTTGTCGTGATCTCCATTTGAGTGATTTGTTTAGCTCTTTGTGGCCCTTTTTGGCTTGCGCTCATCATGTGATATTGACAAAGCAATGAGAAATGAGAATGTGATGACGCTTCGCTTAATGCAGAAACTGCACCTTGAGCACGGGTCCTTTTCCCTCTGGGACTTGGGACCTCAAGTCACTTGGCAGGACCTGAGTGAGTCTGCACAGCTTGCCTTTGAGGTATGTGTGGGTAGCCTTATTTGCCCAGTGGGAAAGCTATGGTCTGGGGACCAGTGTTTCCAAATTATGCTGTTTGCCCAGGGCTGCACATAGAAAGCCTGTGAGAGAGGCCAGACAGAGATGCAGGCACTCCAGGTCTCTGTTTTAGGAGGTAACCCATAGACCACACCTACTCCCTGAACCGTATTGACTTTCGGAAGTCAACAATTTGGAAGTGTGGTTGGGTTTTGATTATATCCCGGCAGCCCAGCCCCTTTTCTGCCTTTGTTATTAGGATTCATGATCTTAACCTGGGCCGGCTGGAGGCTGGCTATGGCACTCTGCAGATCTTGGGTGCCCTCACAGAGCCAGACGATGGAAAAGTACAGTGTCTTCAGGCCTCCAGGCCCTATCGGCTCTGGGGCTACTTGATTCCCTCTTACTTTTGAGAGAGTGGGAGGGTAGCGTCCAAACCGAAAATGCAGGGGTTTTGTGTGCGTGTTGGCTTTTTGGGGTTGTTTTATTTATTTCTTTATTTATTTTCTTGGTTTTTACAGGAAAAACAAATTGGCATGAATGCTCTGTCAAACCAGCTCAGGCTGTTTGGGCAGATGCCTTTCTTTGCTTTTTTCTGTTTATTTTCCAACAAATCAATGCTTAACTGGTTGTTATCGGAGCAGAGCAACAGGTGCAAAAAAATAACTCTGCTGCCAACTCAAATGAAAAGGTGGGGCTTTACCCTCTGGGAGATATTCAGGAGATAACAGAAGCCCCTGCCAGCAACTGAATTAACAGCTCTGTTTACGGTGGGTCTTATGTTAACAACCTGCTCCTGACCCTCCTACACATAAACACGCCATTGTCTCGGGGAGAGACATTCAGCCATCCAAACAACCAGCAGCTTTATTCTGCCCCGAGTGGAGATTGGTTTTGGCTGAGGCTGCTTTGTGAAACTCAGGGGCAGTACCCTGCCTGCCAACCTGATGTCTTAGTAAGGGTTTCCGATGAAGGCGAGGGCGTGGGCTTGCTGTAGAGCAGAGGATCAGTCCTGCCTTCAAACGTAGCTGGAGTTCTTTTCAAAGTTGGTCATTTCCAAATGCCAGAGCAGGTTGCCTGTCTCTCTCTGCTCTTGCTCTGTTCCATCCCCAACAGGAGGTAGGAACTGAGCTCAGATGACTTTGGAGAGAGCCACCATTGTTTCGGAAGTGGTGTCCTTATAGAATGAATATCTACCAGGGCAGGGCAGCCTCTGTGTTTTGTCCCTAGCATCCAGTATAGTGTTCAGTGACTAGTAGGCATTATACACATTATATATATATATATATATATATATATATATATATATATATATAAAATATGTATTACCTGTATTTATATATGTAATTATATACATATATCCATCTATAAGACATCTATAATACATATATAACATATACATATTAATATATGTGTAATTATATGTGTGTATTATATACATATCTGTATCCATATATATGGATAAATTTCTCTCCACTGAAGGCACCAGCTTTTCTGCGTATGAGGCCTAAAATCCAGGGTGGTTAAGTCATCTTTTGAAGGGCTGAGGTGGGGATGGGATCAGGTAAGGGTGACTCAGACAGCCACAGGATTTTCTTCATAGAACAATTGTCATAAAAATCCTCTGCAAATGCGGTGTTCTGAGGCCGAGTTTGTTTGTTCAGGCTTCAGAGACTCATACTCGTAAGTCGCTGAGCATTGTCGAATTTACCAGTTTGGTGATACCGAGCATTAGGAACTACTTTATTTCAAGTTGGCAAATAACATGGTGATAGAGTCTCCATGGACAGATTGGAGCTTGAGTTCTCCAGACTGAATGTGTCATCTCTGACTTCTCAAGGATTTCCTGGAATTTATGGATGTCTCCTTCAAGAGTGTTACTTCCTGGAGTTAGTTATCTTATTGTGGGAAATGAGGGAAGGCAGGTAGGTGAATCTATGACCAGAAGTTCTTAACTGTGAGAGTGCTTAAGGACTGGTTAAGGGAGGTTCTTAAAATTGTAGATCCTGCTCCGGCTGGTGTGGCTCAGTGAATTGAGTGCCAGCCTGAGAACCAAAAGGTTGCTGGTTCAATTCCCAAATAGGACACATGCCCGGGTTGCAGACCACATCCCCGGGAGGCGAGAGGATGCATGAAAGACAACCACACATTGATGTTTCTCTCCCTCTCATTCTCTTTCCTTTACTTTCTCTCAAAAAATAAATAAATACAATCTTTAAAAAAATGTAAATCCTGGTTCAGAGATCTTGGGCGGGAGCCCAGGAAACTTCACGTTTAACCCCTCCTTGGGCGATGGTGACGCAGGTGGTTGTAATAAGAAGTGAAGCCTGTTTTGTTTGTTTGTTTATTTGTTTGTGTTTTCGAATAAAGAAAGGGCATTAGTGAGGAGACAGCTGCTGAAGTTCAGGGTGGTAATAAATTTGATGAATTCTTTACCGCATTTGCCAAACAGAGGTTCTGAATGGCCTTGCTGGACGCATGGTTCCTACTTCAGCAGCTGAAGGAGAGAGATGGGAGGCCCTTCCTGGTGTCCCTGTAGGGGAACTAGATGACACCAAGGCCAAGTAGGAGCAAGAATAGAATCTCTCAGGCCTTCTCTTATAGGTAGGTATAAACGTATGTCTCTAAAACCTGACTCCACTAAAAAGTCGTCTTTATTTTTCAATCCATCCTGAGCGCAAGAGAGATTTCTTAAAGACCCATGGTGTCTACAGATCTGTAGGGGTCAGTGGGTGGTCTTTAGGGGGTGAGGGGCGCACAAAATACATGAAAAACCGGGTGCGGACATGTGTTTTTGGTAAACGGAGGGAGTCCTAACTGCTATTGAGGTCTCAGAAGGCTCTGCGACCTTTTAAGATGGAAAGTTTGCCCTATTCTCCTTAGTTTGTCATATCTGAATGGGATTGATAAAGGCTCTGGAGGTCACGTAAGGTAATCTTGTCCTTCGATCAACTTGGGTGTCTGTCCACCGTCAGCATCTTCATCTTGTCTGAGTCTGGCACCAAGAATGATAAAGATCAGCATAGCATGTGTATTTGCAAGTGGCTTACAGTCAGTAAAGTGTATCTATAATGGATCAACGCTTGGCCTCCCGATACTGCCTCATTGCTCAGGAAAACGCTTGAGAGCTCAGGAATAATACCTCAGATGTTGCCCCTGGAGCATGAAATGTCTGCTTCAAAACACATTGCAGGGTTACGAAACTCCCCGTGAGGTAATGCTGAGAGGATCAAATACATTCCCCAACCTTGATTCACATTTTGATTCAGTTGACAAACATGAGTTTTGTCTCCATTCCGTTCAGTGAGACCGCGCACGTACGTGAATTTGCTTTTTTCCCTCCTTGGGAGTGCAGTTCTTTGGAAACGACAGTCACACTGAAACAGGAAGTCCGTCCGCGGTTGCAACATCCTTAAGGCAAATGCTTTGAATTCACCTGCCGCTAACTTTGATTTGGGCCTGAAAATGGTCTAGACGTCACTGTCATCTCAAAAGTAATTATTCAAAATGCCCCGTTGCTCTTCTGGCTTGAGGAGTAAAAGTAGCCACATGCCAGCCGGTTCCGTGGCAGCTTGGGGATGGTGTGGTTGAATGAATGAAGGAGCTGGGAAGATGCAGACCATGGCTTTGACTCCCAGCCCCCTGGGGCTGGAGACAGAGAGCACGGGCACCAATCGGCCCTGCTTGACTTCTGCTCTGTGGCCCTCGGAGCCCTCTGGCAGCAGGAGTGAGCTGTGCTTTTTGACCTGAGGTGTACTTTGAATAAGGCACAAATAGCTATGGATCTGTTTATTTCCAAAATATAAAATAAAATGATGTTATTGAGTCATTGAGGGAGTATTTATAGTATATATGTACAGGGTGGGGCAAAGGTCGGCTTAGGGTTGTGAGTATGCGAAACCCAGAGTTTATTCTTATATTATCATTTATTAATTGTTATATTATTTTCCATGCGAACAGCTGTAGACCTGCTTTTGCCTCATCCTCTTGGTACCTATACATATGTGTGTGCGCATGTCTGTGTGTGTGTGCTATGGGTATACGTGCTGATCTATTCTAATGGCTCAAAGAGTATCGTGAATTAGAGTGTCAGTAGTCATAACTGGCCCCGCTTTAGAACCACTAAGCATATTGTAGAAGAGGCAAAATGAAAGCGGCTTTCTACTCTTTCCTTCTGGAGGGAGCCCTTGGATGCATTGAAAAGGACGGTGGCTGCAGATTGCTCTAGCAAAAAGGAAAGAGGGTCTCAGTCAGGGTCCTTGCATGATTGGATGTGCCCGAGTTTTATAATCTTGGAGAAGCTTAATAAAGGTGAGAGGCCCCGGACGGCACAGGGAGGATGCCGTGTATATGTACAGAGTGGGGTAGGGGTGAGGATGAGTTGAGAGCAACATTCTTCTCCAGCAAATACTTTCTTCTCAGCAGAAAGTGGCTAAGTTCCCGGAGTTTATTGCTAGATGGTCTGAAGTTTGAATTCTCTTCTAGCTCCAATTCTTGCTAAGCTGTGTGACCTTGGACAAGTTACCTAACCTCTCTGAGCCTTAGCTTGGTCATCTGTGAAATGACATAAAATTAGCCTTGGAGAGTTATTATCTCTTCTCAGTCGAGACACACAATACGAATGCATTTAAAACTATTAGCGCAGAGCTGGCACATTTTAAGTGTTCAATAAGTCCTAGCCACTACAGTATATTTATTTATTGCTATTATTTTTACAGCATTCATTCCTAGGTCTCAGTGACCCCACCATGGAGCAAAAGACATTTCTTCCAGCTGGGCTATATTTGTCTCTGTCGGGAGGAGAGGCCAGCCTTGGCTTTGAGAGAGTCTGTGACTGGGCATAGCCCCTGGGGTTCTGGGGCACATGGCTCCAGCTCTTTGCTAGTGGTGCGTCCTTCCCCTTGCTTTTTTGTCCCCATTAGCTCAAATCCCAGACCCTATTCTTTGCAGATATTGAGCATTCGTAGTGCTGAGGGGCCCTGTAGGATAAAGAAACCCTGTGGCCACAGCTCTCTCTCTCCTTTGTGCCTGTAAACCAGCCGTGGTGTATGGGAGGGCAGGGCAGGGAGATACCCACGGCCTGCAGAAGTGCGCCCTCCCACTGCTCCTGGCTATCGGGGGCACAGTGTGTTTTGTGAGAGGAATGGGAGCAGCGGGGATGGCTTTCTGTCCCTCTAGCAGGGACTCTGCCCACAGGGGTTTAGCATGGCTTCTGTGAGCAATGGCTGAGAGAGGCTGTTCATAACTCAGCCTAATGGTGCATCCACACAGCAGCCCAGAGCAAGGTGGTGAGCGGGGAACGCTGGCTCCAGGCTCGACTGTGCCAGCCAGCTGGAACTGGGGAGTATTATGTAGATGGAAGAGGTTAGAGGCCTTGCTTGAAATGAACTTGGCCCTCATTTCCTCCTTGGAGATCCAATAAAATAGTATCAACACAATAAACAACAAACCAGCTAACATTTACAAGTACTTACTATGTGTCAAACACTTTTCCATGCATTTTACGGATGCCCTCTCATTTTATCTTTCAACAACCCCTTTCATATCATTTCCATTTTATAGATGAGGGAACTGAGGCCCAGAGAAGTTGGATTATATGTCCAAACCTTCCCCTTTAGTAAATTTGCAAAGCCAGGCAGGATTTGACACATGGCTGTCTGATGCCAGAGTCTGGAGTTACCAACCATTACACATCCTGCCTCTGAAGAGTCCACCCTGGCTCCAAGAATGTCCTCAGATCGAACCAACACAGTTTAAAGAGAGATTCGTGGGCAATCCCTAAAGAAAGACTCGTGGGCAGTTCCTATAACAATAGCTGACATTTCTTGGCACTTGCCACATACTAGAGATAACATGCTGGGGATTTTACAGACATTCTTCTCGAGTTCGCACATCAGTTCCATTCCCCCCATCCCCATTTTTGTTGTATGGGGAAACTGAGGCTTTAGAGAGGCAGGTACTTCCCTAAGGTCAGCACAGCCCACTGGTGGGCAGAGTCAAGACTTCACCCTCGCTCTCTGAGGCTCTTGCCCTTTCTGCCCTGGAGAAACACAGTGACGCTGGGCTGGGTTTGAAGCTCCTTTCACCTTGACTTTGTCCTTTCAACTCAGATGTCAGAGAGATCCGGTCTCCGCGGTCAGGCTCACCTTCTCCGGAGCCGCAGCCGAAAAGTGAGGCTCTAAAACATTAGGGTCAAGCCAAGGGTGCTGTTGTCCCTGACCCCAGGTGTGGTGGAGGTCGAGCTGGGGCGGGAGGGAGTTGAACTCTGACGAAGGATGGAGGAGGAGCGGGCACAGGGGTGGTGGGTTGTCTCTGCGTGTGGGTGGCACAGAAGTAGTCCCAGTCCTTAGCACCTTAGGGTTGTGTGGGAGTTTGTGTTTGACCTGAAACTGCCCATTAACAAAGTGGGGAGCAGAGGGTGGCCTACCTCTCCCGCCATGACACAGGCAGGGGCCGCTCCAGCACAGCTCAGCGCTGCCTAAAATCAGATAGGGCCTGGCTTGACTGTGCCAGCCAGAAGGAACCGGAAGCCTTCTCGTCTGTACTGTAATCTGCTGGGTAGCCTGTGTGGCCCTTCCTCTTCCAATAAATGGTAGATGTCTGTCTCTAAAAGTGTCTGTCTTAGACACTTTTGCACAGAAGGTTGTGTCTAGGTCAATGTGAAAGTCTGGACAATTGGGGGCCTACAGCCAGTACTGCTCCCTCCCGTTTTCCCTGCACACGAAGCGGGCATAAGAGAATGTAGATGAAAGCCTCCCTGGATAGTCCACATGGCATTTCAGTTTTTGTGTTTGAAATACAATGTTCAGTTTGCGTGTGTGTGTGGTTTTTAATCCCCAAGCAACAACTTGTGCTGTATTCCCGGAACACCACCTGGGAACAGACAAAGTTGCCCCTGATGCCCCGTGCATTTTCCTAAACCTCCAGTTAAGATGCAATTACTTGGTTTGTACCAGGCACTGTACGGGGGGACTTACTGTCCCTTATGTCATTTAATCCTCCCACGAGCCTAGGTGGTAGTTACTGACTGTACATCATGCCTGTTTCCCAGGAGAGAGGAGAGCCGCCCACTGTCATCACACCAGCAAAGTCAAAGTCAGAGCTGTCACTTTCACAGGCTCTACTTTTAACCAGCATTCTCAACTGGGGGTCATTTGGCTCTAGGGGACATTTGGGGGGCAGGGTGCATTTGCTACGAGAATGTAGTGGCTAGAGACCAGGGACGCAGCTAAACATCCTGCAATGCACAGGATGAACCCTGCCACAAAGAACCATCCCAGCCCAAAATATTAGTCACGTAGAGGTAGAGAAACTCTGCTTGTTACCTAGTGCGCATGGCTGAGGACCACCCCTCAGAATCCCCCCTTGAGCTAGAGAAGAGGAGGGTAAGTCCTTCATCCAGCTTGCTTCTGACTTGAAGGGTGAAATCGTTCTTCCTTAGGCTCTGAATTTTCTTCTTCATGCCTAGAAAAAGTAAAGTGTGTTAGAGGAATACCTTGAGAACTGATGTTTAAAGGAAGGGAAGGAAACTGACCTTTACTGAGGGCGTGTGCGCTGGTGCCGGACTAGACGCCTTTAAACCCCTTATACTATTTACCTTCCAAAACAGTCCTTATAGTCAGAAGACATCAACATTTCCCTGACTCTCCCTTTCAAAGCAGGGAAGAAGTTGAGGCTCAGAAACGTTAACATACCCAAGGTCACATGACTCAGAGATGGAGCCAGAATTCTAACCCAGGCTTCAAAGACTCCAAGTCTCTACCTCATATCCTTGGTGCTTTGCTGTTCTTTTTTCTTTTTTCCCCCCTCTTTTTGGTAGAAAATAATAGAAGCTATGCTCAAGGTAAAATGGGAAGTTTAAAGAAGAGCATTAAAAAATTCCCCTACTTTTTATTTTTTTAATTAATTAACTTATTTATTTACTTATTTATTTTAGAGAGAGGAGAAGGAAGGGAGAGAGGGAGAGAAACATCAGTGTGAGAGAGAAATGTCGATTGGTTGCCTCTCACATGCTCCCCAACAAGGACTGAGCCCACACCCCAGGCAGGTGCCCTGACTAGGAATCGAACCTTTTGCTTTGCAGGACAATGCCCAACCTACTGAGCCACACCAGTCAGGGCAAGAAGCCCCCTACTTTTAAATGAGAAGGATTCCTTTATACACCATAAAGTAATCACTAGGTACCATAGAAATTCTGTATTGGTAGGAGTATAGATAAGTTGGTTATAATAATGCTTTTCCTTGTTTTTTACAGTTCTCAAGGCACATTTATTGTCCATTATCTCATTTTTTAAAAAGATTTTAGTTATTTATTTTTAGAGAGAGGAGAAGGGAGGAAGAAAGGCAGGGAGAGAAACATCCATCCATTGCCTCTTGTACATGCCCCGACTAGGGACCAACTGAGCCACACCAGTCAGGGCTCCATTATCTTATTTGATCTTCACACCAGTCCTCTGAGGCTGGTGGCGGGTGGGTGGATGGGTGGCGGGGGGGGGGGGGGGGGGGGGGGGGGGGGGGGGGGGGGGGGGGGGGGGGGTACAGGGAGTGAAAATGTCCTCCTTTTATGAAGAACTGGGCCCCAGAGGGGGCTGGCTTGGTGAGAGGCTTTCAGCTGTGTGAGCCTGGGGCCTTCTGTGTCTACACTGAGGGCGCTGTGACTGCAATGCCCTGCTGGGCTAGAGACACTGGCCTTCTTTTCTCACAAGCCTGGGTGAGCTCAAGTGAACCCTGACTCAGTAAGGGTTAAGCCACATAAACTCTTTTATGAGCAGTAACCATTTACTGTACCCTGTAAAAAAGGGCCCCTCACTATACTGACTGCTTTCCCTGAGAAAAGGGGTGCCAGCCTCCTGGGGGGGGGGGCAGTGGGGACCCTGTAGTCCTCAAGGCTCCTCTGTGGGTTGAGTAGTTCTGGAGGCCACCAGAAGGTCATGGCAAGAAATGGTGACCGCCCTGAGGAAAGGGGCTTGTGGGCAGAGGGTCACAAGGGGAGAACTGGTCCACGTTGTCCTGTGATAGTTATTGAATTCTTTTTTACCACCCGCTTAGGTCTCTCCACGTTCGCCCTCATTAGAGTCTCATTGTACTCTGAGTGTGGGATTGTTCCCATTTTACAGCTGGGGAAAGTGAACATCAGAAAGTTTTTGCCTAAACAGACTTGGAAGTTGCTCAAGGTCATATGCAGTAATCAGGGGAACTAGGGTCTGAGCCTACATCTCCCCAACTTCAAAGCCAGGGTGCTTAGCCCTCATACCACCCTGCCTTTTGGGGTTTTATTTTGGGAAGTGGTGAACAGAAGCTCCGAGGAGGTACCTCAGAATTGGCTGGGGCAGGTCTTGCTTCCACTGACATGGCCATTTAGAAAAAGCCCTGCAGGCAAATCCTTGTGAAAGAGTTTCAGGGAAATCTTCCCTGCCCAACCCCCTCCAGCCTGGAGGGCCTAGTCCTCTCTGCAGAAGGGCTGGGCTCTGAGCTTCAGCCCTTTCAGGGTTAAACAGTAACCTTTTTACTGCTTGTGGTTGAGCAAATTTTGGCGAGGAACAAGCCCAGCCTTGAGCAAACAGGAGATCAGCCTTGCCCCTTCTCTTCCCGAGCCACCCTGCTGGGGACTGGGAGGTTTTCTTTTGCCTTGAAGTCCCTCATCTGATTTCTTACCTGTAGAGCGATTGCTCTAAAGAGCTGGATGGGGAAAGGCCCTGTTGTTGTGAAAAAGAGAGAAATATTTGACTTAGGTTGGTTTCTCCTTCTTCGAGGGTGAAAATCAAAGAGGTTTCTGGGAGAGAACTTAAAATCAATTTAGTCACCTTCTTTATAGGGATTTGTGTGGGGAAACTGAGGCCCATGGTTGGAACTCTCCTCATAGTAACACCTGCTGAGGAGCCATGCCCTATTTTGTGCCAAGTGCTTAGGGGGCAGAAACTCATTTTAATCTCCAATTGGGGCCCGTGGTAGCATGATCATCTGCACGCTGCATACGAGAAAATGAGGATTCGGAGAGGCTGATGACTGTCAGAGTGAACCCTAACCTAAGCTAGTAAGGGGTACAGTTTGGAACCAGCCCAGCCTTTCTGACATCGCGACTCTTACACGTGGCACTGCCGTGTGGAACCTAGCTCTCCTGTCTTGCCATGCCATGGTCCCTTCACTGTCACATGGTCATCCTTCCCACTCTGTCTTTCCTTTTCCCCCTTCTACTTAGGCTAGATTCAGGCCCAATTTTTACCAAACACCCATGATGATGATGTTAATAATCATCATAAAGGTCTCTATCTTGCCTCATTTAACCCTGTCCCCAGTACCTGAAACAGTGCCCCGCCTATTATAGGGCTGATACATTTCTCTTGAATAAAGGAATACATGAATGAAGTTTTATTCCTTTTCCAGGC
This sequence comes from Macrotus californicus, assembly GCA_007922815.1. Classification (NCBI taxonomy): domain Eukaryota; kingdom Metazoa; phylum Chordata; class Mammalia; order Chiroptera; family Phyllostomidae; genus Macrotus; species Macrotus californicus. The sequence goes on from VMDR010003287.1 coordinate 44,331, forward strand.
CCCTGTCCTCCCCTCTCTGATGCTCCACAGAACCAGAGGGGTAGTAGCTAAATCAGAGGAGGGGGTTTTGAGAGCTGGAACTACTCGGGGTGGGCACTTTGATTCTGGGGACCCTCAAAGACACAAGATTCCCTCAAAACAGGCAGAAAAGTTTCCATGATCTGCTGCTATCAAACTAGCTTTCTCTCCCTAGCCCAGCATTTTAGGAAGTGCAAGTTACGTGTATAGATCCTCAGTAATGCTCATGCGCCTTCTGGAAACAGGCTGCTTTTCTTCTGAATGATCGAGCATTCACTTAAAAGAGGCTGAGTTCTGAAAGGCACAGGGTGCCTGGCTTGGGGGTGAGAACATTATATATAAATAGATGCTGGAGAATTGAAGCAAATATTTCTAAAGTACACATTTCTTACATTGTTTAAAAAATTTCAAGCAAGCCTTTGGAAGAAAGGCTCTTCTCCTGGGTCCTTTACTGAGAAAATGTGCCCTCAGACTGAGAAAGTCACCTTTTGGTCACCTTCGAAGCTTGTGGTATTCTGCAGGTCTCTAAGAGGAGAGAGAAAGCTAGTCAGAATTTTTACCAGGAAGGAAAGGAGGGGCAATATCTTGTCAGGGAAACCAACTGATTCCTGATATGATCACGAAGCCAGACACCAGAGGAGATCTAGGTACACCAGGACGGAGGCCCTCCGACAGCAGCGCACCCATGGCTGATAGCTATGCAGAGGAAACTAGGTGGGTGCCCCAGGGAGGGGCGCCCCGGTGTGCTGGGACTTGGGAACATCTGATTTCAGGTTCCTGCACAGGTGCTGGGTCTGTGCTGCTACCAGCTTAGATTTTCATTGATTGCAAGTCCACTTGAAACAAAATCTCTTTGGCATTTTCACTTTTGAGAAAAAAAAAAAAAAAAAAAAAAGACAGGGCTTGGCTGCTGGCCAGACTCGCCCTGTGAGCAGGTATCGCATTTTCCCTCCGCTTCATTCTTGATCAGAGATTATTCATTTATGAATGGGTGGCTGTAAAAACTTGCCTCATGCATATGAAAATTGAACCTGGAAATTTTTAATTGCCAGGGAGTTTTGCATTTACCGAAAGGGCCGTGGCAAAATATGCTTTGCAGGCAATGGTTGGAAGGACAAATTCTCTTCCTAAATTCACTCTATGACCTATACTCTCCAATGATGTTTGTCCAAGAGGCACTGACTGAGTGGGCTGTTTGATCACCTTACAGATCATGATTCTGGAAGGAAGTGGTGTAATGAATCTCAACCCTGGCAACCACCTCCTCCACCAGCAGCCAGCCTGGACAGACAGCTACCCCATGTGCAACGGTAAGGGGGCTGCGGGGATGTCATGCCCCATGGGGATTTTTGCTTTGCTTTCACTAGGTTTCGTTTTCCAACTTAATGTATGAACAATACAGCAGAAGATGTGAGGAGCCATGGGAATGGGGAATACTCTTCATGCTGGAGTTCTCTTTAGGTCCCCGGTGCTCCAGACTGAATCCATTTGATATATTTCATTGTTTCCTCCCAAGATTGAAGGTTCTGGGTGGGCAGCCTGGCAGAGAGGGTTGTAGAAGAGATGCCCAAAGGGGAGGCCACCTGTTGAAGGTTTTAACAGTATTTGGCTTAAGATTTCAAGATACGATAGGAGAAAAAGGTATGTGTGTGCATGTGCATGCACGTGCGTGTGTGTGTTGCATGGAAGACGGAGGAAGAGAGCATTATAGCAGCTTTTTCCTTCTACTTCACGTCCCAGTGACCCACCTTTGTAAGGGGAGAGGGGGTATGTTAGGAGACCATGTGCCTCCTTTTCGTGCTTCCATGTAGAACCTGTTGATTAGAAGAGGGAGAGGTTGGTGGTGGGGCTTACAGAGGGTTTGGTGTCCAAGCCTGGGGCTTACTGTAGAAGCGGAACTGAGTCAAGTCGTCGCTGAATCAGGGCCCCACACCCTGCTGTGAAGGCATTCAGTTTAGGCAGACCGCTGTGCCTCAAACTACAGTGGCTTTAAGAAGCTCTGGGTCTTCTCCCACTGTGCACCTGCTGCTGATCTCACCAGAGACTCTGCTGCTCTGACTCCCCTAAAACATGGAAACAGCCTGTTGGTGAGCAGAGTCTGAGAAGGAGGTGGACGGTAATGGAAAGATTATGTTCTCCAATAAGCAGCTGGTCCGTGGGCAGCTCCGCCTCCTAACTCGGAACCCCAGCCAAACATGCACAGGTGACCTTCTCTTACTTGGTCACCTGTCCCACCAATCTGCTGCCTTTTCAGGGTAGTGACAGCTTCTGTTGCTGGCCTCAGATTGCCTGCGGGGACCTCAAAGGAGGATTCCAAATAGGGCAGGAAGGTTCTTCAGCCTGGAAAATCTTTGGCATCTGGACCCCTGGAGCCTCGATTAAGGCAGCAATTCTTCCTGTTTGCTTTGGAGAACGCCAGGGCCATCTATTCAGCAGGGAGAAGAATTTAGGTGCCGTTTTTACTTCTTAATTTCCAGAAGCACCAAAGAAAGCCCCGCTTCTGGTCATGATTGATGGGGTGGGGGAAATAAGTTGAGTGGAAGCGAAGAGCTGAACTCAGTGTTTCTCAGTGTTTCTCGGAGTCTCAGTGTTTCTCCTGAAATCTGAGGCATCTGTCCATGATGAGTCCATGGCTGATGGAGAGAATTTCCCAGCTAAGTTCATAGAAAATTCTCTGGTTCTTCCAAGTTATAACAGGATGCACTATCAAAAACTATCCTCTAATCTGGATCATGAGATGCTGAGAGAAGAAATTATTCCAGGCTGGTTGTTGGGTGATTGAGAGTTCTTACCTCTTATTTTCACTCCCAGAGCTGCGCTCAGCAACTCAATTGTTTTAGGAAAAGAGAACAAAGATTTGTGGAACCACAAAAAATATAGCCCATCCTTAAATAGCTGTATTTGTGAGACCTCTCAAAAATCGAAAGTAAATAGAAACATCCAGTCTAAGCTCTTTGTGTTTATATATTTAGAAATATTTCTATGTAATTAAATTTTTGGACTAGATTTTACCAACCCTTGTCCCTGTCCCTCTCTACCACTGCCTTCCCCTCCAGGGCCCAAGCTGAGGGTTCAAGGCTTTTGTCTGGCCAAGAGGTATGAGGAGTAAAGTATTATACACACTGTGAGTGGCAGGTATTACCCAAGGCCTTTGTGCCTAAACCATCTCAATCTCCTGGTCAAGTGCTTCTGAGGTCTGGAAGCGGTGTATGGGTTCTGAAAGAGTGAGCAAAGTGAAATTGGGTTGGAAACATTCCCCCTACAGCCTCTCCTCTGGAGGCACTGAGGGCTGGGCCATGGCATGAGAATCCAATCTTTAGGGGTTCTTTAGTTTCTCACAACTCAAACTATATCCATAGATGATCGTCATCACCTTATTATCATCATCATCAAGTGGAAGCTTCTTAGGAATGTAGAAACTCAGGTCTCACCCCAGATCTGTGGAATCAGAATCTGCACTTGAACAACATTCCCTGGTGATTCACAATTTCATTAGAGTTGGAGGGGTCCTGATCTACCACGGACTTGAAGCAAGCTGGGGACAGTTTCCTTGTGCTATGCGTTCCTCTGTCGGTCCCTCCTTGAGTTTGTAGGAATATCTGTGTGTCACGTTCAGCTGGATCTCCCCTGCTTCAGCTTGGTGGGCTGCAGCAGTGTATTCCCCTGGCCCCTGGCCCTCCCCTTTCCAGAAGAGACCTATTCCCCGTAGATCTCTGTTTACAAGGGGACTGACTGTCCGACCTCGCAAGGCATGGTACCTGCCCCCAAAGGCTAGTGCTCTCTTCTTCACCTCTCAGGATTTGGGGCTGACTTTGTGATATCCTCTTAAGCGAGCTTGAAATGGTAGCCATATATAGATGGTTAGCCCATATTAAGCTTAGCAATTTTTACTGGCTTGACTGAACTTTTCTCTTCTTTACTGGTATTTGAATTAACCATCTCATAAATGCACCTCACAACCCTTCTAGGTTCCCACATTATTACTTCCTCAGCAACGATGCCACTAAAGAAGTTTAGAGAGAGCCCCTAAGATGGCAAAGCCTCTAAGGTAGTTTCTGTAGGAGGCACAAAGATGGGTGGGACAGGGCCCAAGACTGTGACCATGTGATTTAGAGAGGGGAATGAGGCAGTACTTAGATACCTGTAAGGATAAGCTGAACATGACGAAAGCCGTTAGGAGGAGTACCCGACACCTGAATCCCCTTGGAGATTCAGAGGACAGCAGTCCTTACAGAAAGTTGGGACTCTGTAATGACTTCGTGGGGTGGTCGGGGTTTGAAAGCTGTGCAGGAATCCACAGGGAGTGATTGGCAGAGTATAAGCTGGGCTGAAAGAACAACACAGAAAAAAGGCAACAATCACAGGGCACTTGAAGAATAGCTAGTTAAGAACCTCAATGCTTGGCTTGGCAGTTTTGTCCCTAATTTCACTGGGGAAAGGGAAGCAACTGAAGGTAACTGAGTAAGGAAAGGACCTTGCAGTAGCTCTGATAGCCAGTGTGGGGCAAGGGTAGAGCAGCACAGTTAGTAGATGAGTAGCCTGGGCCACTTTGGGGAGAAGCAAAGGCATCAGAGAGAAAAGAACCTTCCTCTCAGGCCTCACTTTTGGCTGAAAATGGTCTGAGTTTGGGGTAAGTATGTGTGTATGTGTGTGTAAGAGAGAGAAAAGACGGGGGAGAGAAACAGGGGAGAAGAGAGAAAAACTATGCAGATATGAACAGTAGCTAATAAGTTGCTGACCCTGCAGTGATGCTTCAGCTTTGATGGTACTTTGGGGGAGGTGGGGAGAGAGCTCATGTCCTCAATATTTCAGGTCTCAGGTCCTCACCCAGCTCCCAGGGGTATTTTGCACCGAGGAGGACATTAAGGGGCACAGAGGCTAAAAGGTCAGTGCCTACCATAACTGGGAAAAGAACCATATTTCCAAGAGCCTCCTCTCCAGAGCCAGTCTCGTACGCCAACCCCACTGGTGCACAGGGATGTGGTTGTGCTCCTCACGCCATCAGGCACCAGTGGTACAACCCCGTCTGGGATTATGCCTGGGGACAGCTATGGGTCACTCACAGAACTACCTCCTCTTTTGCAGTTTCCAGTGGGTTTTTTGGAGGCCAGTGGCATGAAATCCATCCTCAGTATTGGACCAAGTACCAGGTGTGGGAGTGGCTCCAGCACCTCCTGGACACTAACCAGCTGGACGCCAGCTGCATCCCTTTCCAGGAGTTTGACATCAACGGCGAGCACCTGTGCAACATGACTTTGCAGGAGTTCATCCGGGCGGCGGGGACAGCGGGGCAGCTCCTTTACAGCAACTTGCAGCATCTCAAGTGGAATGGTGACTATCTTTCTCCCCATCTCACTAGGAGCCAGCTGAGAAGAGCAGGGACTCCGCAGCCAGCAGGGTTCCTAGGCAGGGACACCAAAGGCTGGTCTCACCTCCTGTTTCCAAGACAGGGAAGTAGAAGGGACGTGAGAGAACAGGCGTGAAGCCTAGGCTATGAGATGTGTTTCTTCCCATACTAACCTAGTGTAATTTAATCTTCTCCTTATGGCTGATTTTCCAGGAGATGTGCTAGCAGGTTACTCACAGAATACTTGCTACTCTCACAAAACCTTTTCTTCTTTGCCTGGCAATCAGGGTTTGATAGTTTCATTCCTATTTACTTGCTTGTTAAGATCATTATGGCTCCTTTTTTTGTTTAAACTTCTAGACCTAGATTCTTCAGATGGAACCTAAGGGTGGTAAGAAGATATGCAAAATTAGATCTATGTTTGTGTTTTGGAAGGGAAGAGGAGAAGGTTTATGTTATCTGAGCAGAGTCTTAAATGTTCCGTTAACAAGAAAAGGGGTTGGAGCTAATGGTCGGGACACATGTAGGATGTGTTTCTGTAGTCATTTCTGGAGTTGCTGCTGCCCTTGGAGCCCCAGATGTCTGTCGTTGAGGTCTCACCTAGCACCCAGACAGGCACCATTTAAATGCTGTGCCTAGGTGACAGTTTATACACATGCACACACGTTCTGTACTGTGTGCTGTCTTATAAGACATGGCGGGGCAGACAGCAGATGTTGCGGAATGTCTTTGGCACCGGCATAAAGTTGCCCTGATGATGGTTGTGTAAAGCAGGCTGCTCTGAGAAAGATGGCTATTTTGGAAAGCAGTGATGTGTAAAGAGAGTGAGCTGGCCTGTCCACATCAGAATGAGCAAGTCTGTCTCAGCAGATCTTGTATGGAGGCAGATAGCTGGGGCTTTGAAAGCGTGATCCAGGCCTGTGAACTGTGCTCAGCCCCTGACTAACAGCTGTTGTCATTGCCGAGGAGGACCCAGAGCCTGGCTGAAGAGCTGGCTACAGTGGTAGCCATTCAGGATGACCTCATTCAGCTCCCGGCACTTTCTCCTTCCCACCCACCTCACAGAGGTGCTTGCGCATTTTTCTTTTACTAGAACCAAACCAAACAAGGCTCTATAAATAACCCTAGGAATCTTCAGAAAGAGCAGACTTATACTTGAGGAATTAAAAATATTTACCTCCCCACCTCCAATTAAATCCAGTCCTTTAAACCTTTACCCTTGACTGAAGCCTAAGGCAGGGTGTCCTGGGAAATGATGTGGCCATCTTTGACCTTCTATGACTTGTTTGGCCCCACTGGGTGCTGCTAGTGCCTCTGTTAAGTGCCTCATGATCAGATTTCTCACCTTTGATTTGTTGTTTGCCTCTTTGGAGATGTTCTATTAACTTATATTTATTAAGTGTTTATGTATACTAGGCACGCTAAGTGAATTGATTCATTTAGTGACTTTATGAGAGAACACTGTACCCATTTTACAGACAGGACAACTGAAGGTGAGAGAGTTTAAAGACATGCCCCTGCTCTGAGATATTTATAATCTGACTGGAGAGGAAAAAACACATGAGATTTCTTCATATGTGTATACGTGCTTTTACATGTGACACGTCTGTAGGGGGGTTGCAAGGCATAAAGAAGGGAAGAATCACTGCATTGGATCTAATCAAAAAAGGTTTGCTTAAATTTAATATCAAAGAAGAACAAAGCCAGTTAAATTCAAACGGTTTTTCTTGTTTTTTTTCATTTTCGTTTCGTAGCATATCTTAATATGGGAAAGCACCTTAGATGCCATCTAATAATAACTTTTTCTAGTTTAAGCCCCTAAATTTACAGAAGAGGAAACCAAGACCCAGGAAGTAGAAGGGCCCTGCAGTTATTAGTGGGAAACTGGCCTTCTGACTTCTGAAGTTCTATTGCCACCACACTGAATGCCTTCCCTGTCCAAGGCCAAATAAGTCCATCTGATGTGGGCACCTGAGCTACTGACTTTCCGGGCCAGGAAGTTCAGGTTTGAGTTTGTAGATGCACCACTGTAAACAGTGGTGATCAGGCACAGGGGTTGGCAGAAGCTCTTCCAAGAAGCCAGGTCTGTCCTTGTTTAAGTTTTGGCTCCATGTGGGCCTGCTCTGACTTTCCCAATCTGTCCTTCACAGGCCAGTGCAGTAGTGACCTGTTCCAGTCCACACCCAATGTCATTGTCAAGACCGAACAAACGGGTAAGTAGCAGCAGACAAAGAGAGCCAACTTGGTAGGCAAATACCCTGGCGAGGACAAGCGGGAGGGAGTGGGAGGGAGTGTGGGAGCAGGACGGAGCCAGTCTTTTGGCAGGAAACCCAGGAACGCCTCTTCTCTGGCTGTCTCTAGTGGGCTGCTCTCCATGAGCTTCATCCCTTGTGCTTGGGACCGGTGACTGCCAGCTCTTTCTAATTTCTAGACTGATGGTGAGACTAATTCAGCCCACACTTCTCTGCTTCCCACCCCTGGTCAGGCCACCATCCAGGCTCCAGTCCAGGAGCTGGAAAAATGCAGAGTCTAAGTGGGCCTCCTATTCACCAAAAAGAGCCAGGGGACTTGGCCAAGTTAGGAGAAGCAAGAGGAGAGAAGAGGAAGGGTCAGTGTCTCTCCCCCTCCTCCCTTGGTAGGGGTGTTGCACAAAAAAGAGGAAGATGCAGACTTGCTGTGGTTTCTAGGGGCCCTTGGGGGTTCTGTGGGAATACTGCTCCAACTCCTGCCTTATGTGCACTGTTAGATGAAAGACTACTCTAGACCCTGAGTAGGGTTTGTTGGAGACTTGCAGGGGCAGTAACTGCCTTGAGAAGTTGTGCCTGTGGCCTTGCACCAATCAGATCTCCTTGCATATTGACCTTTGCCCTGTGGCCTCTTAGTCTAAGGAGAGCTATGCAAGTCCCCCACAGTCCACTGGCCGTGATGAAACTGTACAGCTGCCACTGCTCCAGGTTTGTTCCCCAGGTCCTCAACAATGAGACAGCAAGCCATGGGGGCCAACCCTGAGTTTGCCACAGGCCTGCCTGTGGGTTGTGTGCCAGTCACTAAGAGCAAATTGTCACCTGGGGGTGATTTGTGAGTCACTCAGATCCCATTGACCTCATACAATATTTGCTCTTAAGGGGGCTAGCCCACCATTATAAAACTAAAAAAAAAAAACAAAAAAACAATAGCTGCTAAGCCTGTTAATTAGCTTTCTCTAGCCCTGCCTTTCCCCCATAGACCTGGGGCTGGGTTACCTGGATGATCTGTGCTTTATGGGCCTGACTGCCCTACAGGCAGATGAAGGACTCAGCAGAGAGCTGGCGTGCCCCACCCCCACAGTGACCAGAGAGATAGCCCCACCATGGCCAGGATGGTACAGAGAGGCCCCCAATAAGTCGATCATTCCTTCTTGACCATCCAGATATTCTTGTGTTGCCAGTTCAGAAAAGCTACGCCGAAGGGTGGAGAAGAAGGTCCACCCAGGGAGGAGGGGAGAAGAGGCTCACAGAGGGGCCAACACCCCCAAACCTTTTGGTTCGGTTTGTTTTCAGAGACAACAACAGGTGTGTGAGGTGACCCAACAAGGAGAGAGGGTGTAACCCCAAGAGATTGGGCTTGGGGTGCCCAAACACGTAGCTATTAGTTAAAATACCAGCTAAATCCCTGTGTCGTAAACAAGAGGACTTAGCCAGTGACTCAGGTTTTATACCTTTTATGTTGTAAAAACAAAATGAAACTCGGCCAGTGGCTTACCACGGGGCCCAGAAATTCAGAAGCTGGGCAGGAGGGGAGCTGAGGGCAGCCTTGATCTGTGAAGAGTAGAAATCAGGAAGTTCCTGGTGGGGACAGCTGAGAACTCCTTGCCAGATCTTGCAGCTCTTGGCCAGCCAGGGAAGCAGATGCTTCTGTTGGAGACCAGCCCAGGTGTGGGTGTTGTGTAGGAGCTGGGCTTCATCAGGGGTAGGTGGAGGGGAGTTTCCTTTGAATCTGAAATCTGAAGAGTCAATCGGAGTGAGCCATGTTTGTTGAGAGAGAGAGAGAGAGAGAGAGAGAGAGAGAGAGAGAGAGAGAGAGATGCTTTTGCAAGATGAGGCAATGGGGCCCTACTCTTAAAAGTGGTTGGATTTGTGTTTTGAGAATTTTATGTTGCTCCTCAAGCTAATCAGAGAAATCCCAGAGAGAGGGGACTGTCATCCAGCTTGAGGGAGACCTCTCTGGATTGCAGCAATGAAGACACTGTGATAGCACTGACTAGACTTTTTCTGACAGAAATATTATTAATTCCCCCAGGAGCATATTACTAGCAAAAGATGCTTATTAATCATGAATTTGTCTCTAACAGTTTCTTTTTCTAGTGTAAACATATTCTAGTCATTATGTAGTAGAGTGCAAAACAACGCCAGGCTCCTGAACCCACCCCCTGCCCTGTGCAAACTGAGAACACTCCCAGGAAACCCCAGCGTTGGTCTAGAATAGGATCTCGCTGTTGCAACTTCCCCCTAAATGCAACAGGTGTAGAACACGTGGATAGAGCTATAACAAAGTCAATTTCCCCAGGACACTGGAAGAAACATGGGGTAACATTATCATAAAGTAACATGTGGCTGAAGCAGAATTGTATCCCTTCTCTCTGGGGGACTGCCCCCTATGTCCCATGCCTCTCTGAGGAATAGTGCATCAGAAAAAGCAAACTCTCCCCCCACGGATGATGATGGCTGACCATTCCCATTTTCTGTCCTTTGTAGACCCTTCCATCATGAACACCTGGAAAGAAGAAAACTATTTATATGACACCAGCTATGGTAGCACAGTAGGTAACTAACTCCCCAGCACTTAATGCCCTGCTACATTCTGTCTTTGTTATTCTAATAGCCAAAAAGTTCCCTGTCAGGAGGGGGCTCTCAATATCCTTTATCTTTTCTTGCTTCAGATTTGTTGGACAGCAAAACTTTCTGCCGGGCCCAGATCTCCATGACAACCACCAATCACCTTCCTGTAGGTAAGTTGTCCTGACATCAGAGGTTAAGTGGGCCTCATGCGAGTGCTTACTGAGCATTATTGAGAATGACTGACATCCTACGTTTCCACTCTGCTGTAGTCTTTCTCAGGAGAAGGCTAGGAAAGGGCTGGAGTTGCTATTTATGAAAAGATCTGCGTTTGAGCCGATATGTGTACATTGAAAATTACCAGCAAGGATGCCTCTAGGAAAAGCATTTGTCTCCTATGAAACCAGGTCATTCTCTTGTGATAACAAGAACTCTCTTTTCAACAAAAACTTGCTCTTGGGAAATTATCTGATAAAGTTATTCATACTTGGGTATATTTACAGGGGAAGAAGGCTGTATTTAATTTTTGACAAATGTTGGACTTCGGAGAAAGAATGTCTAACAGTGACATTCAGAGGTCCGTGAACCTGTGGCAATGGTCTTTGGGCAGAAGGGTAGTGATTAGAAAGGTTCAGAACCCTGGAAATCACCCCACTTGGTCAGTTTTTGAAGTCTGACCCTGACAGCTCATCAGGACTCTTCAATCAGTCAGACAACCTGCACTTTTTAAATTCTGTTCTCATTAGTCATATTTGGTTAAAAGTGGACCCACCTGGGGCCTATCCATGATTCAGTCAAGGTTACATTGAGTGAGATGGTTGGTCTGTGGGGAGTCTTGGGGAGGGGCCTTCAGATTGTATTCCCCCTTCCTTTCACAGATGGAAACATTGGCACGTGCTCTTTAGGAATGGGTGTGTCGGGGAGATGAATAGAGGGTTTCGTGGTGTCCCTTGATCTGGTGTGAACTGGTGGATCTGTTTGGGTCTATGAAATGGAGCTTAGACTTGTCACAAGTGAACTGCTTTTTTCCTGGAACTGAATTTGGGACTTCAGAACTGGGATTTAAATGAGTGTTTGGAAAAGAACGAACTGAATCAAACAACCGCCTCTCTCTCTCTCTTTTTTTTTTTGCTTTTGTTGAGTATGTTTTTGAGAACTGAAATAATGAAGGCTTTTGGTTTGAGGTTTTGTTCGGGTCAAGTCCCTTGAATGAGACAGGGCTGGGAGCCAGTGTAAATGCTTCTGAAACTGAAGTGAAGATCTGAGGCCAAGTCATTTCTCTATTTCCCCCTCCCCCCGCCCAGCGACCCACACTGTGTGTCACTCTAAGTATTTGCTGAAATTAGGAAACAGATCCGTCACTGGAAAGGCTCTGCAGTGAATTTGCCCTTCTAGGAGAATGGAGCCAATCAGGGGGAAATATCCATGGCAAGCGTTGTCAACCAGTCAAGGGAAGGGTTTCAGAGCTGAGGAAACCAGCCACCCACTCTCCCTCTGACTTGCTCTCACACTTCCAAGGTGTCACCTCCCACATCCTTCCTGTTGGGTCTTTGGCTTGTGGCAAAAGATTCCAAGTAAAAGCAAACTTGAACCAACCACTTTCTTAGCCTCTGGGGTTGTTAGGTCCTGAGGCGCCTCGGAACCCTAAAAGCCTTCACCACAGCCCTACTGCCTGGATAGCTGCTCACTCTTCTGTCTTCTCTGTCTGACTTCTCGCGTCTCAGAATGCAGAGGGGCCTCAGAGGGCCAGCTCCTGCTTTCACAGCTGCATTAACAGAAAACTCACCATCTCCGAAGTCCACCTATTCTAGTTTTGAAAAGTCCTTCTTAAAATGGCCTTTACAAATCTGCTCTACATCATCTTCCTTGGTCCGTGATTCCCGTCTCCCATTCCTATCCCATGATTGTGACCCAGGCTGGAAAATGAGATAATCAGTTCATGTCCTCTACCAGAATTGTTACTTCAAGAATCAGCTGAGTGGCAGGGGTTGGCAAATTCTGTGGAATAACAGCCCTCCAATAGGATATTTAATTATAGCCCTGGATGGGTTGATTCCTTTCAGTATAGTTTAGCATCTATTGGATGGGACCAGACACCCCCACCCCCCATTTGTCAGTAGTCCGAGTCTTTACCTTCCAAGCTCCCATTACATTGAACGCAGTGAAATATCTTTCTATGTCTTAATGCGAGTTACAAGTTGAGTGGAGGCGGGGCCCAAGGTAAACTGATGCCCTCTGTGATAAATGCAGGTGGGGAAGCGGGCTTTGTTTTGATTTCTCTGCCATCTGCCCATTTCATAAAATGGCCACCAGTGTTCTTGATCTGCCCGATAGTCCTCAAGCCAATCACGCCAACTCAGGCTTGATGTGTTTATTCACTGACTTGCTGAGCCTCAAGCTAGGGCGGCACGGTCTATTATAAACCTGAAATTTGTATATCCCGTAAAGAAATGGCTCACAGCTGAATCATATGCAAATGCTTCTAATCTTCGCTTCTTGCGAAGCAGCTTAGCTGAAGTCATGATCTGGCACTTGCATCACAAACCTGTGGCTTCGTGCTGCCCCTGCCCTGCCCGGACCTCGGCCTGAGGTGCCTGGGAGCCGAGCGAGAGAAAGCCAAGCTGGACCACTTCCCCAGAGCGAGCCATTCTTTTATAAGCATGAATCACTTAACCACAGAGCTGCCTTCAGAGGTTTTGACTTTTTTTGGGGGGGGAGGGGAAGACATCGCGGGGGAGGCCATCCTTGGAAAGGGAGGTTTGAGAACATCTTAGTGCTAAGGACGTAAGGCAGGTCAGTGATTCCGCAGCTTGCCCTCACACACTGGGGACGGGACAAGGAGGCTGGAGGAAATTAGACTTTCTTTTTTCCTTTGGCCGCATATTCCTTCATGATGATGATGAAAACATTTTTATTTGGGGATTTTTTTTTTTTCATTTGGTCTTTCCCAAATGGGATGGAGGTATAGCCTAGGTAAATGGCTGACATCTCAAAGAGAAAAATTCTCTCCAGGCCTATCTGGGGGTTCTTAATCTGGTGCCCAAGGACTCCTAAGTGAGCCACAACCCCTGAAATTGTGTACAGATTTTCATGAGTGTACTGTATGTGCCTTTTTCTGTGGAGAGGGTGCAAGTTTTCTGTCTTACTCACAAAGTTACCTTAATCCCAAAGCAATTGATTCTACATCAGCTTGGATCCCGTACACAGTGACTGGGGCCAGGGAACTAACTGGGAGACACTGGTTTTTTTTTTTTCTGAATTCAACCCTGGCTTTGAAATAATGTCCCCGCATCCCTCCTGGCTGCCATTTGAAGATGAGCTTTGCTTGTGGCCTGCTGGGTAAATGCCACCCTTTGTCTGAAGAACAACGTGGCCCTGTCAGAGTGATGTATCACTTGGAAACCGGGGATGGTGCCAAACCTGTCGCAATATTGTCACATCCTGATAGGATGTTGCAACCTCACCCTGAAACCTACAGGGAGGGAGAGTGAAGTCTCCCTGCATTTCTTGTGAATTTGTCCTTCTAGATTTCAGAGAAATCCAAGTCAGGTGCAGGTCTCTTGCTGACAAAACCAGCAGAAAAATTCTTAACCAGAATAAGAGGGCTTTTTTTTTCCTAGCCAGATCTTTTTTAAATCCTTTTCCCGCATCTGGCTGCAGCTTTCAGAGAAACTGTGGGGATGCTGAGTCATGACAAGCTGGGTGATCTGACAGGCATATGTGCCCACGAACACGGGGAAATGCAGAATCATCACATTGGAATTAGTTTTTCCCACCAACTAGAGCATAATGGAACTGAACCTGATTCTTGGCAGGGAAGACTTTCATAGAATCTGTTACGTGCCCCCAGCTTAAGGAATGGAGTAGAATAGTGGTTATGTGTAAAGCCTCCGACTTCAAACTGACTATGGTCGCATCTTGGCTCTACTCTCAGGCTGTGTGACTTCAGACAAGTCATTTGACTTCTCTGTGTCTCGGCTCCTCCATAGCTGTAAACTTTGGATTGTAACAGTACCTACCTCATAGGGTTATGGTGTGAATTAAATAAAGTGATTCATGTAAAGTGCCTAGGTCCATGCCTAGCCCATAGTGCTCAATAAACAGGAGCTGTTCTTCTTAACCATTTAAATTAGGAGCTAATGGTTATTCAGACTTTTTAGAATAATGGACTACTCTTGGTAATTGAATGAATGCTATGGAGCTTCTCCCTTTGTGTATATTTTCAGTCAATCTGAAATGCCCTTGAAGGCCACATCTGGGTTAGTGAAGCCCCACATAGGAGGCCGTAAAGCAACACACCAGAAGAGATGCATTTTACTGGCCCAGTTTCTTAACAAAACTGGATTGGGTTTAGGAACTGCTCTGTATTAAAATTGGTAGATTTTTGATTGTGTGATTTTTTGTTTTTGTTGTTTGGATCTGCCTTGGTCCTCCGATGCCCAAATTGCCTACTGACAGTCACACACACACACACACACACACACACGCTGCTAGATCATTTAGTTTTCTTTTCAAGAAGTTTTATTTCACAGATCCGCCTCTGTCATCTCCTCTTTGGTGATAGTCACAAGGGTTACCATAACGAGTCATTTGTTAAACTAATCTGTGTTTCCATATTCCCCCTCTCTCTGTGCTGAGCTCAGGCCAGTCAATGGCCTCTTTGTCAGGCTGATTAAAATGTAACTTCACGTGCCAGAAAAAGGCACTCCTTTGGCTTAAAAGCCATCTTTCTTTGTTATAGATGTTTACATTTTTTGTATTATGAAAAATAAACCCTTTCAATGACCTAAATCCTTCAATGGCTTTCCATGTCTCTTAGAATAAAAGCTAAAATCCTAAAACTCCAAAAAGCCTTAATGGTCTGAAACTCAGCTCCAACCCTCTGCCCCCTGCTCACAGGCACACTGGCTTCCTCCTGCTCTGTGGACACATCAAACATATACTGACCTCAGGGCCTTTGCACTTACTCTTCTCATTCTTGGGAGACTCTTGCACAAGCTCACTGCGTGGCTATCTCCCTCACACCCTTCTGGTCCCCTTATCATAGAGATCCTCTGTAACTAGC
Source organism: Macrotus californicus (assembly GCA_007922815.1). NCBI lineage: Eukaryota > Metazoa > Chordata > Mammalia > Chiroptera > Phyllostomidae > Macrotus > Macrotus californicus. The sequence continues at coordinate 59,575 of VMDR010003287.1, forward strand.
CCCTTATATTAAATTGCAAATTAGTCGCACCTCCATGCTTCTTACCCTGCAGTATTTTTCTCCATAGCACTCTCTATTCTGTATTGGTAACTACATGCTGGAAATGTGCCAATCCTGTAGTAGGTGCTCAATAAATATTGGTTAAAAGAGTGGATAAAGAATGAAAATGATAATGGAAGGAAATAGGTAAATTAAACAGCTCTCATTTTTCTTTTTAGCAGAGTCACCTGACATGAAGAAAGAGCAAGACCACCCTGCCAAGTCCCATACCAAAAAACACAGTAAGTTGGCTGGCTTTCAGATGGCATGTAGCCTGTCCCTTCAAGTTGGGTGTCACTAAAGGCCACTGGTTTTTAGACAGATATTGCCTCTGCCTGCCACCTCCATTCCTTTGCCTCAGACTGGGGGTTGGGGGGTGACAAAAAAGAGGCAATGCTTACTGTCAAAGTAACCCCTTGAGGTTGTTTCTCACAGTGGAGCCCTAAAGAGTATCTCCCCCTCGCTCTGTCTATTTGTTCTAAAACTGAGATGCCCAGTGAACAACTTCTTGTTGGCATATGGGGTTAGCGGTTACCCTTTCTCCAGAAAAGAGGGTGGAACAAGGAGAAAGATAGGAAGAGACTGCTGAGCTGTATTATTGTTCTTTTGCTGAATATTGGCTTCCTACTTCTGTGGAATTATTGTTCCAGGAAATGACTATTAATTCTTAAGGTTCAACAGTGCTCCTTGGGAGTTGTATTTCCTCCAATAATAAAAGCTTATGAACGTATGAAAGTATGACATGTCAGAGACAAGGTGTATGTAATCTGGAAACTGCAGGGAACTGGGCATCTTCCTTACTGAGTGAACACAGAACAGAGTGAACAGAGCCCCCCTCAAACTGGGGGGCCAGAGTGAGTCTGTGTGTCACAAGTCTGGTGAAGGGTGAGACTACTTTGGGTGGCTAATCTAATTGCAGTTACCTCTTCATTTCCAAACTGGCCCCCTCAACCCTAGAAAGACCGCACCCCAATCTATCGTAGGAATTAAAATACTAGAACTCAATTGGTGTGCCTGTGGCTGAAGCACAGTTGCTGGGTGGGAGTGACTTAACTGGTGGGAGTACTTACTAAAGGAAAGGAGTGTAAAGTTGCCCTGTGGGGAAGTTGCACGTTGAAATGAATCCTGGACAATTTGTCAACAATACTTAAAAGACACTCTAAGTATAGGACACCTAAGACCTTTTCTTTCTTCTTGGCTTTGCCACTAGTTAACTATGTAACCTTGGTCAAGTTGCTGACATTCTCTGTGTCCCAGTTTCCCGACTTGGAGACTAAAAAAAATGTGCTGGTTCATTCTCAAATGCCTTTTTAAAAATGTACAGTATTTGGGAATTCTGTGACCTGGCTCGGCTGCTGGGCAGGGGGAGAACGGACTGTCTCCCGTTCGACGGAAGATGCTCCAACACTAGGCTTACTCGCAGCCTAATCTGCTGGGACTTGGCTCAAGGCCTTTTTCTGCTTCTCAGATCCGCGAGGGACTCACCTTTGGGAGTTCATCCGCGACATCCTCCTGAACCCAGACAGGAATCCAGGGTTAATCAAGTGGGAAGACAGGTCGGAGGGCATCTTCAGGTTCTTGAAGTCGGAGGCTGTGGCACAGCTCTGGGGAAAAAAGAAAAACAACAGTAGTATGACCTACGAGAAGCTCAGCCGAGCGATGAGGTGAGGAGTTTCTGGGCTCCGAACGTGCGAAGGCCGCACGACCAGTTAGCTCCCTGGAAGGCCTAGTCCGACCAGCCGCCTGACACAGTGTCCTTTGTTACAGGTACTACTACAAAAGAGAAATCCTGGAACGTGTGGACGGACGCAGACTGGTATATAAATTTGGGAAGAACGCACGCGGGTGGAGAGAAAACGAAAACTGACGCCTGGAACCCACACCGAGCCATCCCCCAAAACCTAACGAGCCTCGCTCCTGGACGTAAATATTTCAAAGACAGTTTTCTCTGATATTTATGTACCAGGAAGGGGAGAAAGAAAAGTCTACTTCTAACGGGAGAAGGAACACTACAGTTGATGAAATTATTTTGTTACTTTGAAGTATATCCTATGTGGGGAACAAACGTACACAGTTTTCTGTGAACTAGGATGCTATATGTGGTTGTGATTTGTTTCTGCCTTTCTTGTGAAGTTCTTTCCACTGTGAGAAGAATGGGGTTCGTGGCCTGTGCTTCTTGCTAAGAGAAAAGAAAAAAAACGTCAGAGGGCATTAAATATTTTTATATGCAAATGATTTAGGAAAAGATAACGTGTCCTTCACTCGCACATAAGCATCCACACGGCCTCATCAAGAGAGGCGGGCATGGTCGCTAGGATGAACTCCAGGGTCTCAGATGAACGAGATGAACCAGAGGATGGATGCTGGGAAGTTTAACGTGCCCCTGAGGAGCCACTGAGTGGAGAATGAGGACTCCCCAAATCCAGGTGGACTGTAATCCCTGCATAATCACATGACTTGCAATGTTTAAATCAGCGAGAAGAATAATGGTGGGGGCTTTATACTCATTCAGGAATGATTTCCCCCATGCCAAGGTTCTCTTCCCTCCTCCCTCTTGGATGATTGGTGAACAACTTCAATTACCACCTCTGCTAACTTCTAGTTATTTAAGGAAGGGGCCAGTCTTGGTTATTTTTATGTCAATTGCTTAAAAATAAATGGGGAAAAGGAGGTGGTGATGAGTTTGCTCTTGTTTTCCTATCGTCTATGGTTTCTCAGTTGGCACAATTGACATTTTTGGGTGAATAATTCTTTGTTGTGCATTACTTGGCTGTTCTGTGCATTGTAGGATGCTTGGCAGTATCTGTGACTTCTATTCACTAGAAGTCATAAAGTTGTGACCACCAAAAATGTCTTCAGACATTTCCAAATGTGCCTGAGGGAGGGAGCAAAATTGCCTTTGATTGAGTTCCACTGATTTAGCCAGTCAAGATGGAGTTGGTGATTTATTTTCAGAACAATGAGATGTGGAAGATCTTTTAATTCCTAGGAAGAAACAAAAGAAAGACTTCAAAGTCAGCCTATTTTTAATTTTTAAAATATTAGGGACAATGGGTTTAAATATCTAGAGGAACTGCTTTTCAGAACTCCAGATAAGAGCCAAAGTCAGATACATTGAACAAGGTAATATAGCAAGAACTAAAAGAAGACATTTTCACTGGAATTACCGAGCAGAGTAAACATTTTATTGCAGAAATGCTGAGAGAAACATGGGTGTGCATGTGTTTGTGTGTGTGTGAGAGATGAGAGAGAGCAAGCGAGCAAGTGAGAATGGATCATCTTTTTCCTGTCTCATATGAGTCCTTTTCAAAGTGAATGGTGTATTTTTTAGATTTGCAACTAGAGGAATGTTTTAAAAAAAGACATGGAAAAGAAAGGAAGCATGTAAGAGAGAAAAACAGAAAACAGCTAGGAGCTATGGTCAGTAAAGAGTCAGGGACTTCTTCAGTGATGACGTTGTTTGGAGCACTGGAGACTCACCACTGGGCCCTGAAATCCGGGAGGATGGTGAGCCTGTAGGCACTTTGAGAATGGATTCGAACATCCAGATTCCTTTTGCAACTTTTCTGTTTGGCTTGATGTGTCCTTGGCTTTCTCTTCCCTCCTGCCTCTCTTGAGCAATAACATGGGGCTGAAGACACGTACCAATAAGAGGGAGTGGCCTTTATCGACTAATGGATCACCTGCCACGGTGTCTTACCCAGCAGAGGTGAGCGATTCTTAGTCAAAGATTGAAAAGTGTTTGTAATGTATTCAGAAGGCTGGAAGTAAGAATTAACACTGTGTCCTAATTATAATGGCAACCATTCTGAATGGTGACCTTGGCACACCAGGGTATTGAGCTGAATGACCTTCTGAAGGTACAACCAAGTCCATTTTTAGTTCTGCCTGGCTTGGTCACCTCCACAAAGGCATTACTCAGTGCTGTTAAGTAACAGTTACTGAGGGAACTGAGAGAAATAGCAATTTGCAGCCTAGATCTGAGACATTCCTGCATAAAAGACACACCTTGTTTCCCACAGGCTAAGAACTACGAGGCCTCCCCTGCATTTAACTATACTTCGCACAGAACGAATTCAATATCTAGATATTTTAATTGACGTAAACACCTGAAGGTTTGGGTGCCTGTGTATGTCTGAATTGTGTGAAGATAGTAGGGGCAGCTGCTAATTCTCACTTTGCTATTCGTTCCTTGGCTTTGCTCATTCATCACCTAAGGTGGCTAGATTTTTCTCTGAGTTTACACTTCCCCAAACCTGTAAGTTTCTCACGTTCCCCCAAACTGGCTCTTTCGGCACCCTCTCCATAAAAGAGTGATCTTTGCTAGGTAGTAAGTGAGTCTGGGGAGAACCCAACTCAAACAGTCCTAACGATATTAGAAGATTGTGTTACTGCTTGAAAGTGACGGTTTCTTGGTACCCAGTTCCTATTTAAATAGGCCGGAGTATTAAGTTCTCAGCATATCTCTATTGTCTTGGCTTGAGTTTGATGCATTTTCTATGTGCAGTTCGTGACTTGGAGAACTCAAGGTAATCAAGCCATGCCCACTTGGGGTGTGAACAGAGTACTTCCCACCACAGCGTTGGAAGGGAGAGTAAATCCCAGAGGTAAGCCAGCATCAGGTGAAGCAGCCCCTCCTTTGGGGGGACACACGGCTTCTCCCGGGGGATGCTTGTCTGTGCGGGATGCTCACAGGGTCACTGCCCATGGTCTCCTTGAACCTTCCTTAAGCTAAAGGCTTGGGCTCTTATTTGTAGTTTGCATGGGAACTTGAGGCAGGAAAGGTTTTGCTAAGACTTTACCAGACTCAGGTCATCTGAGGGGCCTAGGTGTTTGACTTGATGAGACTTTAGTAGGGCTCTGATTCCCAGAGCCTTACCTGCAGCTTCTTGAACTTGCCTTCTGAGCCGGGAAGACCTAGGTTATGAGTTTTTGTTTGGATAAGCTTGTCCTTTCTCCAAGTTTTTGCCTTTCTAGACTGTAAGCTCTTTGTGGGCAGGCACTCTATTTTATCAATATTTTCCCCCTGTACCAAGTGTGAAATAGGTGCTCAAAAAATAGTCGTTGAGTTAATAAATTAATGACTTCTGGAAGACGGCCCAGATCCGGAGGTCATACCCAGAATGACCCAGAAAGGATGTGAATCACTTCTTCACAAGAATGAGAGCACAATGGCTATAACTTCAAAGACCTGGTATCTGTCGGACGAACATTTTATTGTGAGATTCCTTACTTTGCCTTCCTACCTGCGCCGAAATGAAACCACAACAGGTTGTTGGCTTCCACAAGTCATGTGTTGGATGAGAATTCTGTTGCCTTGTTAGGAACTGTGAGATTTATCTGGTATAACAAACCAGGAATGAACCTTTGACACGTTTTAACCAATGAAGATTATGAATGTGTTTATACGATGTAAATTGTTATTTAAATGTAAAGCAATTCTAAGTTTTAGTATTTTGGGGTTGGTTTATACATATATATATATTTTTTTTTTCTTTTTGAAAAATACAGAGGGATCTTTTGATAAGGTGAACCATGCATGTTAGATTTCAGTTTTGCAAGTGTTGTTTTTCAGGTATATAGGAAAAGGTGAAATAGTAAGAGAGAAAGCAATTATATTATTCACCTATAGTTGAAAAAGAAACATTTGTTGAGTGCCCACTAGGTGTGCCGTATGAAACCATGTATGAAGAGCTCATCTGATTACATGGGGTGTAACAGATACCCCGTCTGAACCTAACGGATGCACACTGGCGGTGTTAGAGCCAGAACAGCAGGACAACCACGATGTCAGAGCTGAGTTCACCTCAGCATGGTTCTCAGGATTCCATTTCTGCAGTAAGAGAGAGAGCATTTAATAAAGAGCCTTTGAAAGTATGCCTTATGAACCACCAGCACATGTATGCCTTCACAAGTTTAGCTAAATGGAGATTAGTGTTTTCACAGTGATCTTCATCATTCTTGGTCTTATTCCCATCTGCTTTCTGAGTAGACAGTTTTGTTTTGTTTTTTGGAAACGGCCCTACTGCCGCTAATTTTTAAAAATTAGAAATCTTGCCCTTTAAACTATGTTAAGTTCAAATTGAGTATTTCTCTTTTATGAAAGAATAAGATTTTTTAAAATATATGTTATTTTTGTTTGATGGGTCCCAGAAAGCACTAATAAAAGCCACAGAGACTGTCTTGTAATGAATTGTGTGTTTTGTGTTTCAACAAGCCATCCACAGCGGGGCTGAGAGGTGATGCGCTTAGTCGATAGCAGCAAAACATACACAGTTCCTGCATTTAGTTACTCAGCATGCATTCACCGAGCATCTGCTCTGTGCCAGGCACTGTCCTAGGCACTGAGTGACGGCAAAGAATGAGAGACAAAAACTCTGCTCCCATGAAGTTTATGTTCTATTGAATAGAAACAGACAAGAAACAGAACAGTAACAAATAAACAAAACAGAGCGAGCATGTCAGACGTGTAGTCAAGAAATGAAAAGCATGGGAGAGGAGTGTGTCGGGATGGACTGCAAGTTTAGGGAGGGGTAAGAAGGAAACATTCCAGTAAAGACTTGGAGAATGTAAGGGAAGGAGGCATGTAAGTAATTGGGGATGATTCCTCGTTGGAGGGACCAGCAAGAGCAAAGGTCTTGAGGTGAGTGTCTTTCTAACATGTCCAAGGAACAGCAAAAAAATCGGTGTGCCAGAGTAGATGAAGCAAGCACAGAAAATAACATAGAAGAGGCTCCAGCAGGCCAGATCTCATAGAACTTGGAGGCCATCAATGGAGGCACTAGTTTTTCTTTTGATTGAGATGGGGGGGTGGGGTGCGGCGGGGAATGGCTGGCCACAGAAGAGTGACAAGCTCCAACTTCTGGTGTAAAAGAATCCCTCTGGCTGTGGTGTTGAAAATGAACTGTAAGAACGTATTGAATGTCGTGTACATTCTTAGTCAAGGGAACAAAGGGAGGCAGGAAAGATTGCTTTCACATGAAGGTTTCCAATACAATACTGAAAATATTTCAAGGCAGTCAGTGAACTCTGTCAGTTCATGATATATTTCTCCGAGGCCCAGAAAATCCCATTCAGTCACTTATCTTCATAAATAATAATGAAAATGATAATAGCTAACCATTTTTGGAAAATCCCCATGGTCCCAGATACTGTGATATGGTCTTTATATACATTTGATCTTCATAGAAGCCTGTGATACATAGAGATTATTCCCAATTTTCAAATGAGGAAAAATGAATGTCAGAAAAGGTTAAATGACTTATTCAAGGCTGCACAGCCAGCACTAAGTGGGAGAGGTGGCATTGTTCACCTAGATCTCTTTTTCCCAAAGTCCATACACTTAACTTTCATGTGTCTGGATGCTGATATCACACACACGCACATACACTGTCGTGGTCAATACTGAGTCAAACAATGTATTACGGAGTTATTTACTGTTAGGGTTTCTCCAAGCCTTTATTGTGATGGTGTGCATTGTGAATCTATGAGACGGAAAAAGTGTCCCCAATTTTCCAAGCCTGTTTGACAATGAACCCTTTTCATCAAAGAAGATTTTATGAAAAACACACTTTTAAAATGGTATCTTTTAAAACGCACTTAACGGAATGATGATCTTTAGAGATTACTTCTCTGAAGAAGCTTCACATTGGGCCAAATTAGTATGCTGATAATATTCATGCACATCAAATTTGGCCAGCTCTGTATATATTCCTTTTCTTTTTCCATACTGAAAAACAATTCCCTCACTGGTCTGGACATTATTATTTACATTGATGCATGTCTCAGTAACCACCAAGAATTTGCAAAGTGACTCCTCTTGGGGAACTATGAAGTCTCCTGAATTTTCACTCTTTAGAACTATCTGTCCAAAACTATAAGCACTAGCCACATGTGGCCATTTAAGGTTAATTTAGTTAAAATTTTATAAACAAAAAATGTAGTTTCTTAATTGTGCTATACACATTCCAAGTGCTGACTAGCCACGTATGGCTAGTGGTTACTGTATATGGACAATGCACATATAGAACATTTCCATAAGCAAAGAAAGTTCCATTGGACAGAGCTACTGTAATATCTAGCCTGGAAGGATGGGGTAAGGGCAGAAAGGGTAATGAGCAAAAGTAACCAACAGTGAAATAGGATCCAGTTAGCCTTAGAAATCAAAGGTGACCCTGAATTGTAGAGAACAAAAAAATAAAGGTCCAAAGCAAATATCTCTGTGTTTGCTGGAATGGTGACAGTATCTGCCAGTGCAAACAAGTTTGATGCTGTCGGTGGAGTCTTGGAGTGGGAGGATTTGATTATTCTTATCTTCAAACCCCACAAATACCCCATAGTCATTAACCTGAATGTTTGTGCCAAAGATGTGGCTCTCGGGTTGAGAATACTGGCATTGGCTGGGGGGAGATCACTGAAATGGGAAGGAAGAGGAAAGATCTCCAAATAGGCATAGCTGGCATTGCCCACTCTCTACTATAAATGGCACTAATGCCATTTTCTTTCTTCTTTTTAGGACCGCCTTCCTGAATAAGTATTAGGCTTCCTATTCCTTGTGAATCAAGTCTCTTCCATTAACTATCATAACCTGGCTTCTGTTCATATCAATTCACTGAAATGTCCTATTAAAGGTCAAAGTCAAGCTCATTCCGGCCTCAGGGACTTTGCTTAGCTGTTCTTTCTCTCTCTTTCTTCCCCTTCCTCCCTTCCTTCCTTCCTTCCTCCTTTCCTTCCTTCCTTCCTTCCTTCCTTCCTTCCTTCCTTCCTCCCTTCCTCCTTTCCTTCCTTCCTTCCTTCCTTCCTTCCTTCCTTCCTTCCTTCCTTCCTTCCTTCCTTCCTTCCTTCCTTCCTCACCTAAGAATATACTTTTATTGATTTAAGAGAGAGAGAAAAACGTGGGTATAAGAGAGAAACATCAATTGGTTGCTTCCTGTACTCACCCTGACCAGGGATTGAACCCACAAATTTGGTGCACGGGACAATGCTCCAACCAGCTGAGCTGCCTGTTACTTGCCAGCTGGGCCAGGGCTGTTCCTTCTTTCTCAAATACACTTGGGATCTTTGCGGGTTTGTGGGGCCGACTCCTGGTCATGCAGGTCTCAGTTAGAGAAGCCGTCCATCCTATTCTCTTATCCCCATCTTAGCTTAGAACTTACACTATCTGGAATTATATTTTTAATTTATTATTTCTTTTGTAGTATTTTACTTTTTCAGCCAAAAAGTAACCTCCAGGAAAGCCAGGGCCTTGTCGGCCATGTTCACCAACGTGTTACTAGTGCAAGGAGGTGCCTAACATATGTACCTGACTCCATAAATGTATGTTGAATAAATGAAGGTCCCTTTTTATTTTCAGATCCCAAGGCCTTCCTTTTGACCTCATGATTTTTGACACGTGGTAGCCTGCCTGTCCACTTTTGGAAAAGGTCAATTCCTTGTTTTCTGCAACAGTTTTCTTCTGCTTTCCTGAGTACTCATTCTTCAGCTTTTCCTTTTGCTGTCCTTCTAACTGTATGTGTTTCCCAAGATTAAATCTCTCTCTTCTCTCCTAACATGCTTAGCCCCTTAAAAGTTCAGTGCAGAGATGTCATAAAGATATGAATAGTTACAGCTTGTTTTTTCCTCTGGTCCTGGTTTCAACTCTAACTGGCTACAGACTGCAGACATGTCACTTATAGTCTCTGTTCCTTACTTTCTTCATCTATTACATGGGGATGCAAACCTGCTCCCCATTGGTGTTGTGGGAATGGAGTGGAGAGATTATCATATATAATCAGTTTATAATTTACGGATGGTTTATCTATGAAGGCACTGTGCTAAGCACTTAGCTTTTATTTTATTTTTTTCTTTTAATGCTCATTCTAATCCCATGAGATAGGTCCTACTGTTATCTCCATTTTGCAGATGAGGAAACTGAGGTTCATAGAGGGGGTGAATGGTGCTTGAGCTCACCCTGTGGATGTGTGGCTGAGCTGAGATTTGAACCTCTGCCTGGCTGAGTTCAGAGTTGGGGTCTTAATTATGATGCTCTATTGTCCCCTTGCAAAGTGTTATGAGAAAAATTAAGCATGGAGCGAAGTGAAGGAATTATTACTAAATTCATGACAACTCAAAGAGAAGTATTTAGAGTGTTAGTCTGGGAACACAATGATATCTAGCCAACAGGGGCGTCTTCAAGCCATTTTATCCTGTGTTAAAGTAAAACCTGGTCATCCCTAGCCAGGGACTAAGATTCAAAGAGAATTTGGTGTCTGATCTGCCTTAAAATCAGTCCCAGAGATGTTTAGAGCTAGAAGATCATTTGGTGCAAACCCCCATCATAACAGTGCAGGGAGTTTAATGCACAGATTGAAGGTCACCCAAACTCTTAGGAGGAAAGCCAGTTTTCCATTTTTCCTATTCATGCATTCTTTCATCTAAGTGTGAGTTCTCCTAGTCATGGGTTCCTTATAATCGCATGAATCTTCTATCTCCAACATAGAGACACCCTCAAGGAAGCTTCTTTTCCTCCTTGCCTTCATGGTGCTGCCCTGCCACCTTCTTATGCTGATTCTTCTAATCCAGCCAGTATCCTCTCCCCTCTGTGTCCCCGCCAGGTCTGGGGGGGAAATACTGCACATCCTAGATGTTAGTGGAAGCAGATGTGGAACCAGAAAGACCAAGACAGAGCTGCGAAGAAACAATGAGTGCAGAGGTCCCTAGCAGTGCTAAGGAAGGAGCAAAAGAGAGTATGGAATCTGGTAAAAGATCCCATTAATTATCAAGTCATCAGTTCTCTGACGTCTCTCCTCTGCTTCTTTGTGCATCTGTGCACGTGTGCATGCATGCATGTCTGTGTACGTGTGTGTGCGCCTGTCCTCCTCTCCCCTGCTCTCTGTGTCTGCTTTAGGGTTCCAGTTTCTTCCTCATACCCTTCCTTCCTCTTGTTCACCAGTCCCTTATCAGAGTCCTTTTTTCTCCAAACCTGTCTTTCCAGGTTGCCGAAAGACAGAGCTGACAAGAGGAAGTCCTGGACCAGGAATGGTGCCACCTCTCTGAAAGCCTCAGTGGTGACAAAAACAAGTGGTATTTACCTAAGAGTTATTAACACATCGACTGTTCTCTCCTTGACTGTTTAGTCATGTCATTTAACACTAATGGACTTTTCCAAAGACAAATAGAAAGAGAAGAAGAAAAACAAACAGTGTATTCACATAAGACAGAGTCAGTGATCTCTACGGACCCTGTGAAAACAGGGGACATCGTTTAAGTTTGACCTGAAGACACATATCACCTTAATGGGGATACACAGGATTCTGGGCCCGTGTTGGGATCTCCCCTGAGACACCCTGTGACAGGGAAAGCAAGAAGTAAAGGGTGTGGCTGTCTGGTATGTACAGAGAAAGAAGTGCTTCACACACATTCAACAGTTTTCAACTACGTATTGATCACAACCAAGGTGCCAGGCCCTGCACCAGCTACTGCCACAATGCTCAAGACAAGGTCAAGTGACTGGTCCAAGTTCACAGAGCAGGTCAGTGTGAGAGCCAGCTTGGCTTCCAGTATTACTTCACCATGCTACCTCCACTGATGCCCATTCTTTCTTTGGGAAGAAAGTATCTTTAAGTCACCAGGACTGAAAAACAGGTTAATAGAGTAAAAAGGACACTTTTTTTATAGTCGAAACAACCCTGGTTCCAAATCTCACACTTTCACTTAGAAGCTGGGTGGACTTGGGCAAGTGACTGAGCCTCTTTAAGCTTCAGCTTTCTCATGAACAAACAGGCGTTCTAAGTTGGAGCTTGTGCTTTACGGGGGTGACAGCCAAATAACCAGGGTATTACGGGGCAGTGTGGTCAATAACAGGAAAATGCAGGATGATGAGACTTGGGTTCCAGTCTGGGCTCCAGCATTAACTAGCCCTGGGCCCTTAGGCAGATTTCTTAAACTCTCCTTACTTTGGTTTCTGCATCTGTAAATCAACAGGCTGGATTAGATCATCTGTGAGGTTGTTCTAAATAAAAAGTTCCAGGAATTTACGAAAATAAGTTTGAATCTAGTTCAAAATTTATTTAAATCTTTACAGTTCTGCCAAACTATGTATTCATTTATTTTGAGAATCAACTTAAATTATATTTAGTGAAATGACTTGCAAATTTTTATGAGATGAATTTGATGTGTAACATTATGTAAGTTTAAGGTGTACAACGTGCTACTTTGATACATTTATATATTGTGTAATATGATTGTCGATGTAATGATATTTATCACATTACATAATTATCGTAAAGTATTATCATCTAAATTCATTTCACTGAGCATTATCTGTATGGCTTATTTACTACTTGTTATAAGTTTATTCCCTTAAACACCATCACTATCCCCTTTACTCTTTGGTTTTTACAGGTTTAACTTTTTAAAATTCCACATATAAAGTGATATTATAGAGTGCTTTTCTGTCTCTGAGTTATTTTGCTTCGTATCACGTGCTCAGTGTGCATTCATGCTGTTGCAAATGGGAGAATATCTTTGTTTTTCGTGGCTGAATAATATTCCCTTGTATATATCTGCCCAACTGTTTAGAAATGGACTCCCCTTACCTGCCTGGCATGGGTTGGGAGCTAAAGGAACACGATATCATCTGATGGTCTTGTAGGACTGTGGAGGTGGGAGGGGAGTGAACACAAAAAAAGCAGAGCCTCAATCCCTGTATGTATGTAGCCAGTTCCAGGGGAAGCTGCCCTTTGGGATCTAAGAGCTGTGTTGCCACCTGGCAAAGCTAACCCTTGGGTATACGCACATTGGTAACAGCCATGGCTGATATTTGTTCAGTGATTACCCTGTTGGGCAGAGAACCATGCGCTTGCATGATCTCATTTAATCCTATGAGGCAGGTACTATTATTACCATCCTTCCCTTGAGATAAGGAAACAGAGGCTCAGAATGATTAAACAATTTGCCCAAGTGACAGAATTATGACTTGAACCCAGCTCCCAAGCAATGACGTTGCTATTGCATGAACTCTTAAGCGGTTAAAGGGAACACCATCTGAGGTTTGAACAGATAAGTGAAGTTCCTTCTTCCTTTGAGTAAGCTTTCTTAGAAACAGGAAGTAGAATTTTGCCAAAAGCACAAAAATGAGCAAGTCCCTGGGGTATTGAGTGTAATTTGACATTCAAAACTCATGAGACATATTGCCTTTCCTTGAGTCTGATTGGTACCAATGTCACGGGCATATGTTCATGGTATAGTCTGTCCTATAAGTCAGCTGGGTAACTGCTTGGCTAGCTGCCTGCTGAGCAGCCTGTCACCAAGGATGAGACAAGAGTCACACACAGTAACTAAGCTACTCACTCAGCTTTTATTGAATGCAGGCTCACTCAAAGTAGAGCATCAACATACATTAATATTCTACTCACAGTCTGACAATCTAAGAGGAATACAACACACACACAGAGCAATCAATGGGGGATAACGAACCTAAGTCCAAGTGTCTCAGCCTGTAGGTCCAGGAGAAAGCAGTGTGGGCAAAGGAGTCTTCAGCATCTTGTAAGCAAGGATCTCTACAGCCAAGTGGGCAGCAGGGCAGATGAAATCCTCAGTCCAGCAGGGCAGAGCCTAGGTGGCTGATGCCAAGGGAGATCAGAATGGCATGGAACAGTACCCTGGTGTGTGGAGCTTAGCTGTCTCAGCAGTGGTCTGGAGCCTGCCTCAGTTATACCTTGAAAGTGGTGGACTCCACCCTTCTGGGTCTTTTGATAAGTGTCTGGGCACCTCTGATGGCAAGTGGGGAACGTGCCCAGAAGCCTATCTATAGGTGGTCCTGCTGTGTAGACGTGGCTGTTCTGATCTCATGTGCAGATATTTTAGGTGTGTCTACTCTGACTTAGGTAGTTTCCTTCTTGAACTAAAGTGTCATGGTTCACTGGCAGCCATCTTGGTTGACATGAGTGACTCCACTATGTTTTATATACTTTATGCCACCTTGATCAGAAAAATGCCACTTCATTAGTCCTGCTCTCCACAACAAATAGTGCTAATGGTAGAGCCACACATTGGACTCCTTTGAGCTCCTGCAACAGGGTGCATTACATGTCCACAAATAGCTCTAGTGTCAGGGAGTATGTGTGTGGTGTGTGAGTGATGTAGGCTAAGGGATTCACGTGACAGAGAAAGTTTAATTTCTGGTCTCAGCAACCACCAAACTCTTCACAAAAGAGTAGGATAGTAGTTGGCCATTGAAGGAGAGGAATTATTTTTCTTTCTAATATAATAACTTTAAAAATAATGTCAGATGATTACTGTAAAAAAAAGAAATGTAAAAAAAAATAGTAAGAAAGTAAAAAAAAAAAAAAAAGAGCTCTCAAATCCTACCACTCAAAATAACTCTTGTACTCATTTGGTGGATATCAGTCCAGGCTTCTAGAATAATAAGGAGATAGATGGATTGAGGGCTGAGAATTGGGAGAGTGAAGGACATGGGTGAAAACAGGACTTTTCACGATAGAACTTTATATCTCAATCATATTGATGTAATAGCTATTCAATAAAAATAGATAGGTGTATGCTTAGACAGAAATAATTTTATAAAAATGTGATCTTACATACTATTCAAAAATTAAAAATCATTCAATTTGACTTGAATTCAGCTTGAAGAAAAAGAAACAAAAAAGAATCTCTGAATTCAAATATGTTTTCCTTAATATAAGGTGTGTTAGTTCAAGAAAGGTACCTTTACATTCATGAGAATAAAGTACGAAAATATTGACATTTGAGTAATTATAATTTCTAAAAAGGCAAGTTTCCTTTATAGATACGATTGATTAACTTTTTGTTGTGAGA